>CACRXK020006393.1:0-25337 GCA_902702795.2 Paramuricea clavata | reverse complement strand
CAATATAGAGGATTGTGACCTTATAGAATTAGCAGCACTTGTGCAATCACATCAAAATGTCAGCGTCCCAAAAAAAGCCTTTTCGGTGCGTCAAATACGTACTCATGAACGTTTTGGTTATACTGAATATATATACGATGTAAATGTAGGTAGCAATCATATGGAGAGTTTACCAGATTTTTTGGTAAATTTACGTCGTGTGTTTGATTATTTAATAAATACCATGTTGTATTATGCTCAGACGAATACGGATAAGGCAAGATTTTTTATCTCGAATGCCCCACGTACCCCTTTTTCCACAAGCGTATTAACCGTAACGGATTTTACAACCGACATGTTTTTTAATATTTTCGAGAAACACATGCAGAGTAATGCAGAAGAGATTATAAATAATGGCTGGAATACTACCGTCAGTTTGTACATTTTTCCAAATAATTATGTTTCGCGTAATAAAACGTCACAGGTAAAAAAGAAAACAAAACAAAATAAATTGTATAAATATTTTGGTAAAAACACCACAGAGTCCGGTAGCGGTAAAAAAAATAACCCGGCGTTAAAACATGGTCGCGAAGTTCGCCATGGTGTTTTTCAAATCGGCGTTTCAAATGTTAAAAATTGTTGTTTGGGTTTAGCGCTTCTAGTGGGTAAATCTTATCTGCACAACGATCCTGACGCATACAAACTGAAACGCAACAGTAACATACCCCTAAGCAGTATATATACAGACGATGCTATTACAAACGTGTATACGACTAGCCAGCTACCCGTGGGGTCGCCCGTACGTACTGATCAATTACCTGACGTGTATGAGAAATATTTGAAATCGGACGGGATAGATTTGGTTGTTTTTTCCAAACAACAAGCCGACAGTATTGTGTACGATTCTCGATTAGGTGCCGATCAATGTTTACACCGCATTACGAATGAAGTTATTTTTTTATGGTTAAATGATAACCATTATGATTTAGTGACCTCACCGTACACGTTTGCGCATTTAAATTTGGGAAAGTTTTGTTTTTCGTGCATGCGATATTTCCGTCGACACGAACGAAAAAATACACACGTGTGTATCTTGAGTATGACATGTCACCGTTGCTATAGCAACACGTGCAAGTGTGAATCCGTACCCGGTTTTGTACAACAGTGTACAGAATGCGATGTTATTTTTTACAACCCCGATTGTTTTACCAAACATTTGACGCAAAGAGTGTTTAAAACATATGTAAACGGTTCGTTAACAACCGAGACGACGTGTCAACGTTTTTTTTTCTGTGTCGTCTGTTATAAAACGGTGATGCGTAGAACAATCACAACTAGCAAAAGGTATACAAAGCACAAATGTGACGAGATGTTTTGTATACATTGTAATAAAATGAAAAAGAAAGATCATCACTGCTATATTAAACCGGTTAAGGTGCATAAAAATGAATCACGACCCACTTTATATTTCTATGATTTTGAAACACGTGTAGATGAGGGTGATATATATATGATACCTTTTTATTGCATTGTGCAAAAAGTATGCGATGTTTGTGACGAAAAACCGTTTGTAAAAAATTACGAGCATTTTCTACCTCACCCTAGCGAGTCGTTTACCGATATTTCTATTGAACCGGTGCCTTGCTGTGGTTATAGACAATATGTTTTTGAAAAAAACAACGATGATATCGTGTCGGATTTGATCGATTTCATGATGGCACAACCGAAGAATAGTGTGTGGGTGGCGCATAACGGCGGTCGATTTGATAGTATTTTCTTAATGCGCGAATTATTAGTCCATCGTAAACTCGTACCCAACGTTGTAATGAACGGTAGTAAGGTTATGTCTTTAGAATTGGAAGAACGTAATTTGAAAGTAAGTGACAGCTACCTATTTCTTTCGATGAGGCTGGCAAAATTTCCCGAGGCTTTAGGGATTGAAAACGTGACGAAGGGGTATCATCCCTATTTGTTTACAGATTTGAATTATGTTGGCAAGATGGTAGGGTTAGAATATTTTGAACCACCCCCAGAGGGTAGCGAGGAGCAAAAAGCTTTTGATAAGTGGTATAGGCAACAACAGAGCAAACCAACCGTACGTGTTCCGTGAGGCTATATATTATTATTGTCGTTTGGATGTGGATATTTTAAGACAGGGCTGTATCATATTCTCCAGACTTATCTATCGAATTACGGGTGTATTACCCTTTTACGACCACACATGCAATACTGTGGCGGGTTTGGCTTTAAAAATATATCGCAAAAATTTTTTAAAAGAAGAGCAAATTGGGCAGGTTCCCGCATGTGGTTACGGTGGTGTGAATATTAATCAAAGTGCGATTGCTTTATGTTGGTTGAAAGATATTGAAACTATGCTAGATGAAAGCGATCTAAGATTGTGTAGTAAGCTTAGTGTTGGTGGTGAGCGGCGTATAATGGGGCATTATGTTGACGGGTATTGTGAAGAGACCAAAACGATTTATCAGTTTCACGGTTGTTTCTATCACGGTTGCGAACGTTGTTACGACGGTGCTTGTTACAATAGCGTTTTATGTACAAAATTTTTTACACTTTTGGGTAGTACGCAACGCTTATCGCGAATGTTTCGACAAGCAGGGTATACTATGGTGGCCGAGAACTGCCATTCAATATTTCAGTAAAAAAAATAAATAAAAGAAAACGAAATAGAATTTATTATAAACAAAAAAGAAAAACAAAATGAATTTAAAAAAATAATAAATAAAAGTAAAACAAAATTAAAACAAATTGAAATGTTTTTCAATTTAAATTAAAACAAAATAATTCGAAAATAAATTGAAATTTACACATGGCCTAGAGCTGCCATAGTATACCAGAATGCCTTGCGAGCGCAGTATTGCAAACATGGCGTACTTTCGAAACAGTAGCTGGCTCGAAGATGAACAACTTAAAGAGGACATTTCAAAATATATACGAGAAGGACTCCAACGTGCTGAGATTATGGACTTCCTAAAAAGAGATTTTCCGCAGTATGCATGGAGTATGCGCACTGTTGATAGACGAATTGAAGCATTCAACATCAAACGGATCGACAGAGATGTGACAGTTGACCAAGTCAAGAATGCTGTTCAGAAGGAATTAGATGGGCCTGGCCAATTGCTTGGCTATAGAGCCATGCATAAAAAGGTCAGGCAAGAGCACAATTTGAATGTTCCACGAGATCTTATTCACGCTGTTATGGTTGAGCTAGATCCTGAAGGTCTACAAGAACGCGGGGGGGTTGGTGTTAAGAAAACAAATCGTGGAAAGGGAAATTTTACCACCAAGGGGCCCAATTGGGTGCACTCCTTAGACGGGCACGATAAGTTAATGGGCTATCAGAATTCAACATTCCCTTTGGCAGTGTATGGCTGCATTGATTCTGCAAGTCGAAAGTTATTGTGGCTGCGTGTATGGGTGAGCAATAGTGATCCCAAGATAATCGGCCGCTGGTATTTGGATTACTTATATGAGAGCAAAATTTTGCCGACATATTTAAGATTAGACAAGGGTACAGAGACCGGCATCATGGCAACGATGCATGCATTCCTTCGTGGAAATCATGGTGACATGGACCCAGACGATACAGTAATATATGGACCCTCAACTTCTAATCAAGTAAGTTATATATTATGCCATGTTTTGTGTTGAATTGCAACCATCTGTAATTGACATTTTGAAATATTTTCCATGGTACCTTGTGGTATGTAAATATGTAGGCATACAAATCAGGAAATATTGGCCATTCTATTTAATGAACCCCCCCCCCCCCATGGACGAGGTCAATACAATTTGAACCCCTAAGAAAAAAGATCAAAGTGCCGACACAAATACCCCCTCAGAAATTAAAAAATTTTTGCCTTACCCCTCATAAAAAAACGCAAAGATCAAAGGATGCCGATGCACACAACCCCTCAGAAACGGCTTTTCCAAACCCCCTCAGAAATTCTCGTGGGGGGGGGGGGTATGTTGAGTGGAATGGCCTTATTTGGGTGGGGAAAATTTTTACGATTCTTGAGCTTTTTGCTAGCTTCCAAGGTATTAGCTATGTCTTTGAGGCCATATCACTGTGGCTTGCTCTATGCATACTGTGGCTTCACTAACTGTATAAACAAAGTCAGTATTTGCATTTGCCAATAATTATTATCTCAATTCCATCAGCTTTAATGTAAAGTGTGTATGCTTACTTGACCGGTGTACAAATGCAAACAGTGCAAACTTTGATATACATATGGCGTACATTTGTTTGCATAGTAATTGGAGTTATCAAATTTGGACCAAACAGGTTTACTAAAAAGGTATATTTGGAACTTTTGTACATTCATATTTAAAAACTGGGGGTTCAGTTACCACAATAAAACCCTTTTCTTGCTGGAAATCTTTCTTTCTTTTTTGCCTTAAATGTCCTGCAATTAAAATTTATAATATACCAATTCTATCATGGTTGTAAATTAAAGGTTTGTTACACAGTTATTCAGCTAGAATTCATAGACATAGGCTTTCAGAATGGTTTTAATTGGGGAAGTACAATTTCCGCTCAACCCTTTAGTGTCTACCTGTAAACCACAGAATGTCTGTTCTAATCAAGTCTGTTTAACTGCATCCTAATAGATTGAGCGTTGGTGGCGGGAGCTCCACGAACGTTTAGAGAAATACTTTAAGCATCATTTGAACTGGCTGAAGAACAATAACGAGTACAATCCATCCAGTCAGACTGACAGGTACATGTACAATATGTAACCATTTTAATATAATATACACAAAATTGATCAGTATTAGATGTTCAAGCTTATATTTCACTAAATTACAGAATGCTTCTTGCCTTTTTGATGGTGCCACTTCTGCAAAGAGAGCTTGGTGTATTTAAAGAGACTGTTTGGAACACGCACAGAATCCGTACACAGAAAGGTACAAATCTTCCAGCAGGGGTGCCAAACCATATATACAACTTTCCTGAACAATATGGACTTGAAGAGAAAGGTACTGTTAAATTAAACAAAATATTTTGTCACTAAAGTCTATATGTAGTTCTATTTAGCCAAATAAAATTTCTTAAGTAATTTGCCTTGACCCATTCCTTATTCTTTCCTGTTTTGAAACCAGACAACCTGGGTACTAGATTATTTTAATTTGTAGGTTGGGCTGTGAGCGAAGAAGAATTACAAGAAGTGGCAATGAATTCAGGTGTTCTTGAAGTTGAAACAGATTTCCTAGAGGAAGATTTTCGGGCAGAATGTGAAAGAGTCTTACCATACCCTAGTAAAGTAGAGCCCAGTGAATGCAGAGATGCATTTTTATATCTGAAAGAGAAATGTAATTTCCAAACATCGTCAGCCTCATAATCAATTTTGGTTTACTACAGTTACATTGTAAATTTAAAATATTTCAATGGATGAATGGTTGCATTTAATAACTGGACTGGAGAAGTTAACAAATCAATAGACACCTTTTATGGAATAAACACCCCCTTAAAATACCCAATGCCCAGGGTGTTTATCAGCCAGCCTCAGTGGGAACAAGGTTGGGTGTTTATTAGATAATTTATGGTGGACATGTAAATAGTCCAGGTGAGGCAGTTAATTGATAAAATGGAAAAAATCGATGTTTTTTGTAAACCAATTCAACCAACATTATTATTATTTGGAAAAAACTGTTTGAAACTCAGTAAAATTGGAACAAACAGCACACATAACAGTAGCTTACCAATTACATGTTACCATTTAAATACAACTGTTTTTAAAACTAGCATGAAGTTTAATCTAGCTTGAGTATTTTTTGACATGTTATAAAAATTTGTTCTCAGATGGATTTTGGTTTTCCCCCTGAACCATGTAACTAAACAATAACATTTAGTAATACTATCTCAAGTTAAATACTGGTGTCCAAATAGGCACAAAAGTTTTATAAAAATAAGAACGGATGAATATTTATAAGCAAAACATCAGTCTGAAAGCTTAAATGTTTGTTATGCACTAAGTGGACTCAAGCCAGCAAGAGTGCAAAATGTTGTGCACTTGTGCTTGCTAATAAAGTTTTCGATTGCAATATGTGCTAGGTTCCCAGTGCAGAAGAGAAACTGACTATCGTCATAAAGACTAGATGTAGCAATTTCAGGATCATATAACTGGTAGCTGCTCCCCTGAATGTCGACCACCATGAGTTTTGTGCCAGATCTTTCATAAGAGAAATGTGAAAGGCACTGTGCTTTCTGCCCAATGACATTATTGCCACTGACACAAGGAATACCATTGTTGTTGATATATTTTACAAATTCACCTGACACAAATTCTTCAACAGTCAAAGATTCACCTTCGTCTGTCTTGCCCAGAAAAATCTTTCGGTACTTTAGATGTGGACCATACTGTTCAGCCTTGCCTGCATCTTTCAATATTTCTTGCTTAAGTTGAAGAGCAAAGTTGCGTGCAAGCATATGCATTTGAACAACCTTCTTGTTGTGGTCTTCCAGAGAGTGGTTTGTTGCTTGAATAGTTTCAACAGCATCAGGCAGATATTTCTTAATGACCCAAGAACATTTCTTGAATTCTGCATTGTGAGTGGTAGCTTTGTAAGCACTTCTGAATCCCCCTTGACCCAAAGGGTTTGCTTCAACCAAAAACTCTACAGTTTGTGCAACCTTGAATTGAATTGAATTTGTTTTTGCCACTTTACAAAATTGTTTACAAAAGAAAGAACGAAAACACACACACACAAAAACTAATTTAAATCACAATTATGGCCATAGGATTATAATTGAATGGGGTGCCTTGGGGTAAGTACCTCAAGGTAAGGGCCTTGGTATCTTACAAGGGGTGCAACTGTTGGGGGGGGGGGTGTGGACTCCCCCCCCCCCAGATTAGAAATGGTATGATAGTTCTAAGGCAAATTTTGCCTAGTGTTGGGCTGTATGTCAAGCAAAGCAGTTTTATAAAATGATTAATGTAATGATTAAAAAGTGTTAATTCTGGTCAAGTCTGGGGAAATTTATGAAAATATTAAGGAAAACGAAATGAGTTATGGTATGTTGAGAAAATTTTTGTATGCTCGTATGTCCAAAATTTTTTTTTGTATGTTGACATGTCTGGAAAAAATTGTATGTCAATGTCCCCCCCCCCCAACAATTTTGGGAAATTAAATATTAATGGTCATTCCAGAAAAGATCCACACTCCTCCCCACGGAGGAAATTTCTGCCATCCGGAAAGGGAGGGGAGATAAAATTGTTTGTGATAATAGTAAATGTATTAGGACATCGGGAGAGGGGAGGGGGTTAACTTCCAATGGGGGAGGTATGGATGTTTTCTGGAATGACCCAATTAGTGGTTTGTGACATGCCTGAGAGGAAACCACACCCTTTTGTTGGGCAAGAGAACACACACCCTATTCCTGGGTTTCACGGCATTATTCAGTGTCGGGGGGGGGGTCAACCTCAAATGTATTGATGTTTACGCTGTACTGGAGTGAGGAAATTATATGAAATTCAATGTATTTGCCACCAAACACAATGCTAATACATAAAATGAACAATCAACTCATTCTGATAACTCTGTTTTGTTCTAGAGCTGACCCCCCCCTCAAAATGTTCTAGAGCTGCCCCCCCCCCACAATGAAACCCAATAATACACCCTTCCGGAAAGTATGTCACTTTGGCTATAGAGCCTCGTTTTCGTGTACCTGACATTAGTCAAAGTCTGATGTTTCAGTCATGAAAACGAGGCTCTATATAGCCAAGGTGACGTACTTTCCGGAAGCATGTATTTAAATACGTACGGTACAGACAATTGTCTAAAGTTTGTTCTACAAGTCATCAGATTTACCTTGGACCAAGTCATCAGATCTATATCAAATGTGTACATATGGACAACCGTTGTCTTTCGTGAGTCAACTATCTTCCCAAGTTTCATCATGTCTAGCACAGACAAGCTTTTTGGGTAACATTTACTAGGACTTCCATTTGAAATTGCTGGTCGCTTAGCCTTAGATTCCGGAAAGCTGCTTGAAAAACATGATGTACGAGCAGATTCCACTTTCCTTTTTCGTACAGCTGATGGAGCAGGTGGCAAGCTGCTAGTGTTCCCTAAATCTGCTTCGACGTCGTCGTCGACAACATCGATGCTTGAACGAGGGATAAAGCGAACATGAATCAACTTGCTGTTTGGTATGTGGTTAACACTTTTACAAGAGGGACCCTGCTCTCCAGCCAGCACATCGCAGCATACATTCTTACCCACTTTGTGAGCGAAATGTTTTTCACAAGCTTTCTTAATATTCTCGATAGTCACTTCCTCGAACTTGTCGAATGGAACAAACTCACGAGGGCCAACACGAAGGTATTTTTGAGCTTTTCCTGCAACTTCCGCGGACAACTGTTGAACAACAAGCTCCTCTGTTTTGTTAAACGTATCTCCACTTTTTTTTTTCGAGGTTTTCATTCGTTTTTGTTTCATTTGCTCCTTGTAATCTCGCCATGCTTGAGCAGCCATGTCGGTGTTTGCAATACTGCGCTCGCAAGGCATTCTGGTATACTATGGCAGCTCTAGGCCATGTGTAAATTTCAATTTATTTTCGAATTATTTTGTTTTAATTTAAATTGAAAAACATTTCAATTTGTTTTAATTTTGTTTTACTTTTATTTATTATTTTTTTAAATTCATTTTGTTTTTCTTTTTTGTTTATAATAAATTCTATTTCGTTTTTTTTTATTTTTTTTTTTTACTGAAATATTGAATGGCAGTTCTCGGCCACCATACATATGTAAATACTAAATGGTACATTATATGGAGCAATGCAAACTGGAACAAAACAACAATTGTCAATTGAAGTTCTAATTTTGGGAAATTTAGTAACAAATATAAAATCCCTAAACAGCTCATCGATTTGTATGTTTGCGCTATTAAAAGTAGACAATATTGAACAATGAACTGAAGTTGTCATGCAACTGACAACAATATTATATTTCCAAATAGTAAAATACCTGTATATGATGATATTTTACAAATATCTCGGGATTTTTGGACCAATGTTAAACGAACCAAGGCAAAAAGTCTCCATTCAAGAACATATCTTCTTCTCAAAAGGTAAAATACTTAAAATACTTGATTAAATTGTTTACTTCGACGGTATGTAAATTAACAGCGTTTGACTTGCAAGACGTCAAAAACGGACGATTTTAACGCGCTGTCGTTTATCGCGTATTCATTTGCCAAAAGAAGTATTTACGTCAATTGAAAGCTGATCGATTTGGAGCTTTATCGCATGGTGAAAATCGGTTTTGTTAAGAGGGTATCGTAAATGAAGTAAGATAGTGTGCTCCAAAACTACGATTATATCTATTCCTAAAAGTAACTCAGATTTCCTGTAAGTCATGTATACCGAAAACAAGATTTTTAGGGTTTTAGATCGATTAGAAACGGTTGTCGTCGTAAAATTTATCTGTAAAATCAGCGCATATTTCCCCAGAAAAAAATGGCGATTTAGGGTGGTCGTGTTAAAACGGCGTTTTCTCCAAGTTAAAAAAGTATTTGACCTAAAAAAATATATGGTGCATTTTCCGATATAATAAGCTATATCTGGGCAAAATTTGAGCAAAATCGATTTTTCAGTCGTGGCCGCGAAATGTCTCATATGTTCGATTTTTACTGACATTCACTCTTAAGCCCATTTTACACTTTCGCCATTTCGTTCGCCGTCCCATCCTCGATTACGTTAATTTTTAAACAACATTTCCAGTTCACTTTTTATGCACTACTCTGATTCTCCATTTAGCATGCGAGCCTCTAGTCCTGGACTATAGGGTACGTTTTGATTTACTGTACGCTCGACAAAGCTACAGTTCGGTTGGACACCAATACACTCGGGTCGGACAAACAATAAACCTCAGTTTCACTTAGGTCGGACAAAATGTCCGGTGGTTTCCTCTTTACGTCGGACAATTTCACGAATGTGTCGGACAATGTCCGCGACCCACCGATATTTTAAGGCCTGTGTCGAAGTTCTCCTTGTATTTTTCAGGTAGTTGTATTCCTATCAATCCGAAGCTTTCGTACATATTTCCCCGCAGAATTTTTAGTTGTTTTCAATCGGTTTCAGTGTAAAAAGTATCAAATTTTCGATGAGATTCTAAATAATTTGTTTATATTTTGCAACAATTGCTGAGCATGTGTAGAACACACGTTGGAAATCCAACGTACTATCTGCTGCTAGCCAATCGAACGGGCATGCTCGGGGAATGAGATTGTACTTATATGAAACACTATGCAGGTCATACACCGTATACACACACCTGGTTTATATATAATGTTTGAACTTGAATTTATACTAGTCGCATTCAAAGCCGGGCTACCTATTGCTTCTTCCTAGCCACGCAGGGGCAAAACTACCATGAGTGTGTGTGTGTGTGGAGAAGATGTCACACACCTCCAGTCTCTATGTTGTCAGGTATGTCCATACAATAGACAATTCCCATTATAGACTAATTTGAAAATTAGGTAAGGGAAACTAAAACAAATCACCACAGCTAGAAAGAGCATACTAAAATTAGTAAAATTACAAAGTTTGGTTGCGAAATGTTGTAAAATGAGGAAAGTATAGCCTTGCAAAGTTCGCAAATTTTGGTATACTTTTGTATTGCTTGCGGAAATTCCAAGCACATTCCTACCACATTTAGGCCGAAAATGTCGCACGCAATACAAAAGTATACAAAATTTGCAAACTTTGCAAGGCTATATTTTCCACATTTTACAACATTTCGCAACCAAACTTTGTAATTTTACTAATTTTGGTATGCTCTTTCTAGCTGTGGTGATCTATTTCCATCTCCTTGCCTAGTTTTAAAATTAGTCTGTAATGAGAATTGTCTATTTCATTGGGAAAATTTTGAAAATATTTGAGTGTCTCAGATTGAAACAAAATAGTTGTAGGAAAATGATCTGTCCACACGCCAACAATATTGGGAAAAGAAATTGAAATCAGGATTGAAATGACAACTTCAGTCACACCTTTCTGGTCGGGCAAAACAAGCTCCCCCCCCGCAACCCAACCGAAACACTGAGTTTTGGCACTCCCCATAATTCAGCGTTTTTAGCAGAATTCTTAGCTGTTGAAAGTGCAAAACGGAAAAAGATGATCGATCATATTGTTTGTAACGGGGTTGATTGGTACACGTTTGGTGCCTTCAGCCCATGAACCGGAGGTTTTGAGTTACTGGAAGTTTGAATTATTATAAGGCATATGCTAATTGATTTTATGTCAAATAATGAATTATGTCAAATAATGAATTTTCGGCGCAGTTTCATTATGTTATATAATGAAAAAATTCTTTTACATTATATTATATCATGAATGAACTGAAAAGTCATTATTTGATATCATAGTGTAATGCTTAGCATTATATCAAATCAGGATTTACACAAATGCTAATGATATTATATAATGATTTTGTCAAAATTTTATATTATATAATATCATAACTTTTCGGAAATTCATGACATGATATAATGCTTATTAGTATAAACCTACTAGTAGGCTATCACATATCGTGCCTTCTGATTGGCTACGCTACTAGTAGGCTATTAGTGATAGCCTACTAATCGAAAATTCAAAATGGCGGAAAATTCGCGTTTTTGCACTTTTGCCGAAGTGTCTGATGATTTTTGGACGACTTGTTGAACAACTCTGTACTAAAAAACCCTGAAAAAAGCAACAAAAATATGGAATGGCAATTTTTAAGGGCAAGAAAATAGACAAAATAACATACACTCAATGAAATTTTAAAATCAATAAAACTGAATTTTGTAAAACATTTTACGCGAACAAAAACTAAAATATTTGTTTACATTTAATGGTTTTTGTGTGTATTTTTGTATTGTGTCTGCAGCCTAGTTGTAAATTGATGTTAAAGTTTATACTAAAACAATTAGACAACTCGGCCTCGTTGTCTATGAGCAAATAGTCAACTCGGCTTCGCCTCGTTGACTATTCGCTCATAGACAACTCGGCCTCGTTGTCTAATTGTTAAATGTCAATAACAGTATATCAAATAACAACAAAAACAAATAAGTCATGATTTGATATAATGTCTGTTCGTTTATCAATTATTTATATATCATGACAGTTTTGGTCATGATATATGATATAACTGTGCAATTGTCAATTGTAACCCCCACCCCCCAACCTCGGAGAAAGGTGGGGACATGTGGTGCGTTTTTCCTCTTTTGACTCTTAGTTATGCCTGACTAGGTGGGGGATTCTCTTCTTATGGATCCCCGACCCGGGTATATGGGGCATTTATGTGGGAATGTATGCAGCCTCCTGGGGGCTATTTATATGTGAGGCGGGACGGGACGTTAGCCGGGACGGAACGATGAACGGGATCCCGGCTTGTATAAATTTCTATTTTATTATATAAACATAAGTGTTATATAGAGTTTTTGGCCACTGAGACAAATCGTATTTAAACACACGTAAAAAATACGATATTTTTACGTACGTGTGAAAATATCATTTGTTGTAAAATGCATTGCCACGGACGTTTTATTGTTTTTCACTGAATTTTGTTTATATATAATAAACAGAAAAATACATGGGTGCTTGGAAATACCAGATTTATTTCTCGTGTTGAACATGATATCTCACTCGTTTCGCTGCGCTCACTCGTGAGATATCATGTTCAACACTCGAAATAAATCTGGTATTTCCGCGCATCCATGTATTACTCTCTATATATTTATCACCAGATGTTTATTTGGAAGCGGGACGTTTTTCGTCCCGTCCCAGGCAAGCGGGATCCCGGTTTGTTCAACTGGGATCCCGCTCAACCGGGACGTTTTCTTCCATGTAAATACTTAATTGTTGCCGGGACGGGATGGAAGGTGGGATGATTTTGGTGTATTGAAATACATGACTAGGCTTAAACAAACGGTCAAACACAGGGTAAAGAAACTCAAGTGTTGTCAGAGAAGATCTTGTAGTTCAAGATGATTATTATTGCTGCTTCAACAACCTTTCGTTTACAATTATACTGTAATCTATCACTAGAAAAATAATGTGAATTTGCTAAATCGTGCACTGTTACTTTATTTCAATACGTCAAAATCATCCCGCCTCACATCTCGTCCCGGCAAAGCGGGATCATGTAAACAGCTCCCAACCGGTATGTATAAATCGTCCCGTCCAGGCAAAACGTCCCGTCCCGCCTCTCATATAAACAGCCCCTAAGATTGTACTGTTGAGCCTGAGTCTGATCTTTTTAAATTAATTAAAGTCAATTTTAGTTGTGCCACAGGTCATTTTTTGTTTGTACATAAAAGTTCTATATTCTGTTTCTTTTGCTCTATAGTGACAAAATAGATTATTACATGTTCAGTAGCCAATCTATTTTCTCACAGAATAGCAATATTATTTGCAATAATTTGCATATTTTTCATGTACATCACTGATATTACTTTTATTTTGAAAATAAAAATCTTTGTTCAATAAAACATTTCAAATTTTCCCCCCTGGCCATGGGTTGGGGGATTTGACAAGATTAGTAAGGTCAGCCTGCCTCAGGGGGTGGGACAATAGATAACTATACAGGGTGTATCAAAAAAGGCGCAATCCTCGACTGAAATGTAAATTGCTAAACAAATAATAGACGAAAACGTTAAAGTTTACATTCATTTTAAAGCGTAGCCATTCAGCTTTCTAACAGTGGGTTGTTTCTTAAATTTGACTCATTGGTTCGCGGGTAATAATACTTTACGTTATTGCGATTGGAGATTAAAAAAATTGAGATGGAATAACAAATCGTTCTCATGAAAATAACTGCTTTTTTCATTAAAACAAAAAAATGTTGCATTTTATTAAATGGATTGTAAAATAAGTATAATTACGGCTTTTCTTCCACCATTTTTGAAACTTCAAATGCGATATAATTTTGGCTTGGACCATGCATCTAAGCTGACTGACATCAACTTGCTATAATTTCTGTTTACATTACATCGCATTTTGATGACACTCTGGCACAGACACCAGAATGTTTTGACGATTTTTAGCATTCGTTTAGGATTTTCAAACAACCTGGTCTCTTTTAAAATACTTTTAATTTGTTCTTACGTGGTTTTCCAGATGTAGTGATGACAACATTAAAGTTTAAAGAAGAAAATTCTAACATTTAAACTGACTAAACAATAACATAGTAAACTTGCATAATTAAACAGCAACTAAAAATGATAAGTTTTACTAAATCTTTTCCTGTGCAATTATTACTAGCATTGAGACAAGGATAATAGTTTGTTTGAAAGAGAAAAGAACAGGCTTTGAAGTAAGCCTAAAAGCGTTTAACTAGAAATAGTATTTCGAAAGTTATAAAGCACAAAAGATGAATTGCGTTTATTTTGATACACCCTGTAGATATATTAAAAATCTATGTGCCCACATTTCCCCGAGGTTGGGGGGTGGGTGTTACAATTGACAGGTGCATAAACGTTAAATAATTTTTGAACACATGGCGAGTAATGTCTAGCTGTTCACAGGCTAGGGCAAGGAAGTCGTTCTCACTTACTATTGCCTCAATACGCGTTTCTAGAGAGGGGATTTTTTAATAAAAATATATTTTGCAAATAGCAATGTTCAATATTGAGGCAATTTAATACAACGTATAATTGGGACATCATGGCTACAAACTGAACTTTAATAGTTTAACTTGATGATATAATACAACAACTTACCATGAACAGATACAAACACGAGCTGTATAGACTTTCCAATCGCCTTTTGGGCCTTCTTTTCCCCTGGCAGTCTGTGATATATCATCCCCTTCTTATAATCGGATTTGCATTTGTAAGCATTTGGCATCTCGAACACAACTGTCTTCCAAAACAACTCGTTTCGTTTGTTGCTATCCAGTATACAACTGCGTAATTCATCTTGTTAATAAAATGCTTCCTTCCAAAATTAATAAACCACAAGGAAATATCCATACATGTCCAATACTAACGCAAATGTCCAATGGACATATGAAATGTCCATTGGACATATGACTGTCCATTGGATCCAATGGACAACTCAAATGTCCATTGGACATGTGGATGTCCAATGGACATATCGAATGGCCATTGGGACCATTGGGTATTCGAGTGTCAATTGGATCCAATTATGGACTAAACCGGACTTTGTAACCACCGGGAAAGCCCGGCATCCTGGATAAAATGAATGAGTATAATGTCCAATGGTCCATTGGATCCAATGGACATTTGAAATGTCCAATGGACATATGAAATGTCCATTGGACATTTGACGACCAAGGAATGTCCATCAATTGAATATATATAACTACTTCTCAATGCTTCCTTGTATATTATATTATATTAAAACTGACTGTTATATTATGTTGCTTTGTTCCTAAGAAAGCACGCAATATATCAATATAGCCTAATATGTTGTTACTTCGTGCTTAAGGAACGACGCAACATATCAATATATTATGTTGCTTCGAAAGCACGCAATATATCAATATAATATGTTGTTGCTTCGTTCTTAAGGAACGACGCAATATATCAATATATTATGTTGCTTTGTTCCTAAGAAAGCACGCAATATATCAACACAATATGTTGTTGCTTCGTTCTTAAGGAACGACGCAATATATCAATATATTATGTTGCTTTGTTCCTAAGACAGCACGCAATTTATCAATTATCAATATATATATATATAGCCTGAAACAGGAATCTATCATATGATGTAATCTTAATACTGGAACTTTTTCTCATGTGTTGTACGTATCTAGCCTCCTCCGCAGACGTCTGTTTAGTTATTCAAACAAATAACTGATGGTTTTCTGATGTACGGTTTCAATGCCATGGATACTATGTTTGTACTTTTTAAAAGTTTAAAAACAAATTAAAATGGACAACTTTCGTGTTAATTGGGAGACACAGAGGTCCTTTAAATGGAAGATGCATAATGAATATGGAAAAGATTGTCAGTCTCCACCTCGATATAAATAATTTCACATAAATGAAATAAATAATTTCATATGTGAAATCAAAATTTAATGCATAACGTGTTTTTCATGTATGGAAATTTATTATGTGAAAAATAAAATGTCATAGAAATTTCATATGTAACTTTTCAAATGTGAAATTCTAATTTCATATATGAAATTACTTTTTCATATATGAAATGAATAATTATATAAAGTGTTTTTCATATATGGAAATTCAATAGCTTGATAACCAGTCAGCCAATTAGATTGTGCATCTTTCTGTGCCAAGCGATATTTATAATATAGCATTTGTAAATTCTGAACGCTGATTGACTAAGAGCCATGTTGATATAACTCAATGTCAACACGAGAAATTTTCCGCCGGTTGTAAACACGGAAATTTTTTTTATTCTTCGGGCTTTTCACATTGCTATATTTAAAAAAAATATAAAACTTTTTTCCGTATTGATATATAGTTATATCAACACTCGTGGAAGTTGGGAAAACTCGAAATTGTATGAAAACACTCCGCCCTTCGGGCGTCGTGTTTCCATACAATTTCTCGTTTTTCCAATTCCACTCGTGTTAATATAGCTGTATATCAACACGGAAAATGTTTTATATTTGTTAAATATCACACTAAAGGTGTAATATAATAATATAAGTTCTTTGTAGGTTTATAATTATTAGCACTGACGAAGGTCCGGTCTTACGGATCGAGGTGTTTCCACAAAAAAAAAAATGTTATAAGTATAATATAACTGTTTTATCCACTTTGTCTGTTATCCAATTATGCTGGTTAAGAAATAATGGGATAAATTCATGACCTGCCAGCCAAATATATATAATTTTTTTTGGTATAAGATCTAAAGTTTCAACTAAATATATATTCTTAATTATTTCAAAGACCTGTATCATGCAATTGGGCTCTTGCGAAAGAAATTATATATTACTTTTGTCTAACTATCACTAGTGAGTAGGAAAAGATGACTCATATGTATAGCCTGCCAAGCAAAGATAAGACCTTTTTCTGCAACAATAGATTCCACTAAAATTAGGAATTAATTATTCCAAAGGCTATATTTTCCCTTGCGCTGTATGCAAGCTATACACTGTAAGTTAAAAAGGGCTGAAACGACCCCAAAAATGGTGCCAAAACGGTGACCGCAAAATAGATTTTTTTTGGGGTCAAAATGGCACCTATAACAATGCGGCCCCTAGGGGTGATTTGGCCCTTCCAGTGTAAGGGCTGTTTCACCTTTTAGTAGGAGCTGTTTGGGCAAAAGCAGGGGCTATTTCAACTTTCAATAGGGGCCAATTCAGAGAATTAGGGGGCTATTTTGGCATTTCGAGGAGTTAATTTGGCTCCCATTTGTGGTCATAATGAACCCCAAAAAGCGTTGATTTGGCTCGCTAACCGGAGCTGTTTTGGCTACTGAGTTACAGAGTAGTTTCAGCCCCAATGAAGAGCTGCTTTAGAACCGACGGAGCCGATACAGCTTTTCTAATGGTGTAGTTTTTTTAGCACCCAAAGGGCCAATATGGTTCTATTTCTGAGCCATTATAGACCACAAGAAAGGCCAATTTAACCCCTACTTTTTTAACCAGAGCTATTTTGGCCCTCTCAGAAGAGCACAGTTTCAGCCCCAAAGAAGAGCTGCTTTAGAGCCGAAGGAGCTAATATAGCTTTTTTCATGGTGTAGTTTGTAGCACCCAAAGGGTCAATTTGGTCCAATTTCAGAGCCATTATAGATCCAAAAGAAAAGCCAATTTAACCCCTACTTTGTTAACCGGAGCTGTTCTGGCACTTTCAGAGGAGAGCAGTCTCAGCCCCAATGAAGAGGTGCTTTAGAACCGATCGAGCTGATATAGCTTTTTGGTGGTGCCGTTTTATATAGCATTTAAAGTCATGTGGATTTGGTTGCACTCTTGCATGTAGACGTATTCTACATGTATATAATGAATCAGGCAAAATATTGGGGTTTATTTGGTCTTGATTAAATTATTACAATTTCTCCAACAGACCAAGATTGGAATGAATTATTGCAATATAAGTTGAGATAAATGTTCCAATTTCTGTATTATAAACACAATACTATAACTAAAATTACAATATACATGCACAGTAGTCAGTATTATGTATCTCACCGAAATGTGGGAACCATCAAAAGATTCGTACATATATGCCATATGGCTCTGAAAGTTTACAATTCTAATTTTAAAGAGCAATCAACTTGTGATAGCAATAGCAGGCGCGGTTGTTAACGTGAACGCAATACGAATAATTTCTAATACATTACCACAGTTCGGTGAGATGTGAGACAATACACACATTCCATCAATAACATTAACTTGGGTTAGCATATGTCAACATAACTCTCAAAAAGTGTAAAATTACTGTAGTACTAATACTCAAGAGTCATGACAAGTCATTGAAGAGGGCTGTGACCCTCACTGGCAGTTGTATATGCCATTTTCTGTCTTGCCCACGCACTACTATAGTCTGCAAGGCAGACAAGATGCTCTTCGTGTGGCAGTACTCAATATTGAAGATGTAAAAACTTGCCAATGAGGCGATAATTGCATCAAAACAACTGTTGCTTGTTATGGAACTTTCATCCTTTCCCTCGATAACGTATGATTGACAGTTTCTAGTCGTATTCTAGTAAGTTCGATGCCAACGACCACAATATGGGTTTTGATAAGTTTGAAATTGTATCATTTGCATCTTCAGACTCATACAAAAAAAAACACAATTAGAATGTATGCAATAATCCGCAATTACAGGGGGTTATAGGACACATAAGATATAAGGTCTCACCAAGAAACCCAATAATAAAGCTCTTACATACATCAGACACAAAATACCTGAAAAAGTATACCACACCGGACCCCTATAACTCTTCCAAAAGCATTAAGTATAACATGACTTAGATTCTGCACTTCACTTGGTGGAATTAATATTAGAATCATGATGAAGTCCACCTTATCACAACCCGCACACCCGATTACCTATATATACATGAACTTACGGTTACAGCTTAACAGCTGGCCTCTGTAGCTCAGAGCGCCGAACCGGAATCGCAGGGCCGTAGGTTTGATTCATACCAGAGGACCTTGTGCTGCATTTTTTGCAGTTGTTCCTGGTTAGGTCTTAAAATGTATATATTCTCACTTGGATTCATTCTAATATTAATTCCACCAAGTGAAGTGCAGAATCTAAGTCATGAAGTCCACCTTATTACAACCCGCAAACCTGATTACCTATATATACATGAACTTACGGTTACAGCTTAATGGCTGGCCTCTGTAGCTCAGTTGGTTAGAGCGCTGCACCGGAATCACAGGGCCGTAGGTTTGATTCCTACCAGAGGACCCTGTGCTGCATTTTTCGCAGTCGTTCCTGGTTAGGTCTTAAAATGTATATATTCTCACTTGGATTCCAAACCCTAACATTCTAATATTAAGTATAACATACCAATATACAGTAATATTTTGAAAAATCAAAATATATGCTGCCTCGCAACAAACTCTCCTAAAAATAAGCTCACTAAAAGCACACAAATATTATTCAAATTTATAGTGTACTGTATCATAAGAAAAATAAATACAAAATTGGAAACAAGAATTTCCATAGCCTGGTACAAGTGATTCAGGCAGACTACATAAAAACATAATACATCATATACATATAACTATACGATCTTATTTAACCCATTAAGCACCAGGACAGAGTAGAGTAATAAAGTTCAAAATCATTTTGTTTGAATTACTTCACCTATCTATTTGTTTAAAATTATGTATGGTAGATTCTGTGGTATGAACACTTGCAAAATTACTCAAAAAAATTTAAAATATGTGACATTATGTTGCCTTGACAACACTTGACACAACGTGAGCCTGCGTTCAGTGCTGGCCAATTGCTAATAGTTCATGTTAAATCAATGTTTGGAAAATATAGGCAAGGGGTTGCTGCATGCATTTATTTCTAGTTAAGTATTAATTGGACATGCTCATGTCACTAGTGGTATTCATTATATCTTGGTCAGACAAAACAAATTCCACAACCCACAGGTTAAAATAGACATCTTGTGAATTATATCACAAACGATTAATAATTTTTTGCTCCAGCAAGCACAGATTCACCAGAAACATGTAACCTCATGAGTTTACACACCCCAAAACAACACTTTCCTAAAATGATAGCTTTCCTGTATCATTTAATTTTATAACTGGACTTAGCTGATCTGTTCTTATAGTTTTTATATTTTTAGACTTTTTGTTATTCAAGTTTGAAACGAGACCAAGATTGGTAGCGTTTAATTTTGACAATTTAAGAGAATGTAGTTCTGCATTACTGTTTTTCTCTGTATCTCATCCTTAATAAGCCTACCATTTTTAAATGTCAAATTGCCTCTTTCTTTCCTCTTCTATATATTAATAGTTTTTCTTTGGAAAATATCAGTAATCATATTTCTAATCTGTACAGTTCTGTTCCTACACAACATCTTCGCACCCACACATCGTGTTTAGGACTGAAGTTCCAGATCATGGAAATGCTCTGCCAACAGCCCTGCGGGTTCCCAAAGAGTGTGTAGCCCATGTATATCATAGTACAAACCATAGAAATAAAATTAAAACAATATATATTTCATTTCAAATGCTTTTTTTTTCATTAATGTACAATAACTAGGGAATTTTATGTAAAGTGCAATTCTACATTCTCTTCCATTGACTTGAATATGTTTATGGCTAGCATTTATTTGATGTACTACAACAAATCCACTAAGTTTCAATGGACATACATAGCATCTCCCTACTTGAAATAAGCCATAAGGCATTATATTTGATATTTTAATTAATATCTTAATTATTACAGAAATGATTGCACAACAGGCCTTAAAATATCGGTCGGTCACGGACATTGTCCGACCCATTCGTGAAATTGTCCGACGAAGAAAGGAAACCACCGGACATTCTGTCCGACCAAAGTGAAACTGAGGTTTATTGTTTGTCCGACCCGAGTGTATTGGTGTCCGACGTAAATCAAAATGTACCCTAGCCCAGGACTAGAGGCTTGTATGTTAAATGGAAAATCAGAGTACTATTGTATAAAAGGTGAACTGGAAATGTTGTTTTACTACGTAGTCGAGCGTGGGGCGGCGAGCGAAATGGTGAAGTGGAAAACGGGCTTAAGTTGTCGAATTCTTTTTTAAATTAATACTGCTGCATGTTCTGGCAAGCAAGTTAATTTTGGCTTGGAAATAAGTACAACATTTACCGTTTATTCATTTGTGTCATTCAGACTTATTTCCGAGTCAAAACTGAACTGAAGGTCATCGGACATATGTCCGACCCAAACTCAACATCACCGGACCTTTTGTCAGACGGTCCTGGAAAAGATATTTTAAGGCCTGGCACAAGTCATGCGTTTTGACAAATGTTGATCTATATTTTCAATATTAACCCCATTAAGCACCAGCGTTCTCCTCTCAAGACAGAGTAAAAAAAATAAAATAGGTCGCAATGCGACTCAATGGGTTAACTATAAACACAGGCAAATAGGCCAGTTAACCCATTAAGCACCAGCGCCCTTACCTTGACGAGTAAAATCATCTGGTGTTAGACAGAGTAAAATAATAAATTAGGGCAGAATGCGACTCAATGTGTTAACAACACACATGGGCAGATAGGCCAGTTAACCCCATTAAGCACCAGTGCTCTCCCCTTAATGAGTGAAATCATCTGGCATTAGACAGAGTAAAATAATAAATTAGAGCACAATGCAACTCAATGTGTTAACAACACACATGGGCAGATAGGCTAGTTAACACATTAAGTGCCAGCGCTCTGCCCTTAATATTGTCCTGCGATAGGCAGAGTAAAATAATAAATTAGGCCGCATTAGGGCACAATGCGACTCAATGGGTTAACTATGTACACATGGGCAGATAGGCTAGTTAACACATTAACCGCCAGTGCTCTCCCCTTGATGAGTAAAATTGCTAGCGTTAGATAGCCAGAGTAAAATAATAAATACTTAGTGTGCATCAGGGCGCAATGCGACTCAATGGGTTATTAACATCAACAATGTTTCAAATGTCAAATCTGCCATGCTCAATATAATCATAAATTCGACTATTAATTTGACATGTAAGTCAGATGTCCTGTATACAACAACATCAATATACAGTATACTATTAATTAATCAATCAGCCACAAAATTGTCAATCGTGTATTATTCTCGGCCTAAAAGCTAAACCTATTAATCCTAGATTGGTGTTTAGTTTGGCTTTTGCTGCTACTGAAACGACTTTTATATAATTATGTGATTACAGCTCGGAATTACAGTGGGTTCTGCATATATAAAGATTTTCTCTGGATTCGATGTTTCACTATTTAGTATCGAGTAAAATCAACAAATAATTATGGGTCAAACGAGGATGAGAGTATTTTAAAGTTGAAACATAGTTGCAGAACACTCATCAAAGCTTTAATAATATTTTGTTCATCTGGAACTTGAAATGTCCTTTGTGTATTGATAAGCAATTCATGCATGATTTTCATCCTGATTTGACAGAGGCTATATAAATCTAAAATACCAGTTTAAAAACTTACATTATCAAATGAACCAGTGTTGCCAGTATGCCTGATTCAGGAGATGATTCTTGATTGGGCAAAGTTAAACTAGACTGGGCTACTAGCAAGTGATATGTCGCAGGATTTGAGCTAGTAGTGAACTGGATATTTCAGTGTTGTGTGCACTTTTTTCATCGTCGCTGTTACTTTCAACTAGAACCTACATATACAAAAAATAAATAATCTTACATTCGTATCGTAAACGTGAAGCTATAAGAACATATTTTGAATAATTCATGTCCGCTGTCGTGATTTGGCCATCAGCAAACAACAGTCGTCGACACGAAGGTGAAGAAAGTAAATAACATTTGCCAGAATTAGGCTAGTACAGCACGAGACGTTTCTTGAACGTATTTTCCTAATAAATTGTTTATTTGTTCAAAATATACTGCAACGAACGAGGTTTTACGCTTGTATTTTATCCGTATCCCTCGTCGAAGCAAATCCCAACGGCCAGCGTTCGATAATGGCGCCAGTGTGACCAGGTTTTTTCAGGCCAAATTACCACATCCGGTTTCAAAAATTACTATTTTCGGTCTGAAATTACCACGGTGCTATATTTTCCCAATTTTACCATATTTTTTCGAAAAATTCTCCAAAAATGTTGGCGAGCGGGGGGGGGGGAAGGTCGAAAAAAAATTTTCCGGACAAAAATTTTTCCGGACAAGTTCCTCGTAAATTAGGGTGAAAAAAATTTTTCCGGAAAAATTATAATTAAAACAAGGCCAAAACCGGTTTATTTCGCCTAAAACAAGGCCAAAACCAGTTTTTTTTCACAAAATTTGTAACATTTAGGGGTTTTTCACCAAAATCTGTACATTTAAGGTCAGGAAATTTCAAATTACCACAATCGGCCGAAATTTGACGAAAAATTACCACGGTTGTTCTGAAATTACCGTAGTAATTACCACAAATTTCCAATTACCACATGCAATTGCCCAAAAATGACGAAAAATTACCACGGTAGTAATGAAATTACCACGTCTGGTCACACTGAATGGCGCCAAAAGTTAGTACGCATGCTCGAGAATGATCGCAAACCCGATTGCTTACGGGCGCGTGCATTCTCGTTCCCAGTTCCCGCGATCATTAATATTAATATTACACCTAGGCCTTATTCTATGATTACACGTTCAATTCTCGTGATTAATTTTTACAAATACCGTATTTATATTTACGATAATATTACTAAAAATCTGGAAAACAAATTTCAGTACCCTACAAAATGAAACATCAAATCTCACCTTGTATAAATTAATCCAAAAAACGTCCTCTTCTTTTTCTTTGCGAGCATGTGCATTCTTTAAGTTTTTTTATGCGGAAGTTAATTTGATACGATCATACGACGGACGATCGACACAATTAAGAGTCGATTTGACAGAAGGGTCGATTTGACAGAATTAAGACTGTCGATTTGACGGAAGGGTCGATTTGACACAATATTAATAGTCGATTTGACACAATTAAGAGTCGATTTGACAGAAGAGTCGAATTGACACATTTACGAGTCGATTTGACAGAAGGGTTGATTTGACACATTTAAGAGTCGATTTGACAAAAGGGTCAATTTGACACAATTAAGAGTCGATTTGACACAAGGGTCGATTTGACACAAGGGTCGATTTGACACATTTAAGAGTCGATTTGACAGAAGGGTCGATTTGACACAATTAAGAGTCGATTTGACAAAAGGGTCGTTTCGACAAAAGGGTCGATTTCATTCCAGGGTCGATTTGACCTATGCGAGAGTCGTTCCGCGATGGAGAGCCGAAACGAAGCTCATAGGGGCCAATGTGTTGATCAAAAGCGGCCCCTTTATGTGGGGCCAAAACAAAACCCGGACGTGAGAGTCGTTTTGGTCTGTGGGGCCATATTGGCAATTGATGGGGCTAAATTGGAAAATGATGGGTCCGTTACGGCAAAGGGTAGGGCCAATTTGGCTTTCCTCCATACCTAAAATGGCTCCGTCGGTGCAGATCCAGCTCTCCAATGCCAAAATAGCTTTCACATAGGGCCAAAACAGCTTTGGCCCCAAAAGGGCTGAAACGGAATTTGGGGTCGATTTGGCCCTTTTTAATTTACAGTGTACCGATTAGTTAATATACGTTAAAATAACAAGATTAGGTTTCCTAGCAATTTAGAAATCACACTTCTTTATCCAGTGTTTCAAAAGGACTACATTCCACGAATGTTTTCCATACTGTATGCTTGCGCACGGAAAAGTTCAAATCCATTTAATAAAGTTTGCTCGCGAAATCCATCGGAATTAGGTTATTTGCTTGGTACATGATTTAATGCGCATCTATTTTCAGTACAGTATTTTGAGAGGTATACGTATATAAAATTTAGATTCATTTAAATTTTCGTACGCATGAATAAACCTTTATTCTTTAATAAGGCTGATTTCCACTGTTGCGTTTTTCATACGTACGTATACGCACGTAAAATTTTAAATCCGTTTGAATGTTACTTATGAAATAACCGAATAAATAAAGCAACAGAATTTAGTGTTCCGCAAGTTTTAGTATGCATTTGTTATCTTATTTGTAAAATATTGAAATAATTGAAGGATTCAAAGTTTTACGTACGAAAAACGCAACAGTGGAAATCAGCCTTTAATTGAAATTTTGCCTGAAGTAAATTTGCCATTCTCTGTTTTCTAAAGTCGGTCAATCGGGAAGTTCATGTCAAGTTGAAGATTGCATGTGCATGAATTGCTCGATAGAAGAGAATGTCGAG
>CACRXK020006392.1:0-25341 GCA_902702795.2 Paramuricea clavata | reverse complement strand
TCCTCATGTTTTATGCATTTTGATGGCGTTACGGAGCAACTTTGCAAAGTTACACGCCAAAGGCTTAAGAAATTTCTTGAGTGTAGGTCAAAATGGGCCAAACTTAAATGTCAACAAGCTGAAATAGCTAAGAAATCGGTACAAGAACATCGATGACGGATCTGTCAATTCATACATGGAGAAGAACCCTGGCACCATTAACTTAGAATGGAACCATCATATGAAATGCTGGAAGAGATTTTGTGATCAAGGGAAGATCTGTAGATAACAGAGAAAAGAAGAAAAAGGAGAAGGAACTAGCTGTAAAACTGTCAACCTCGTCCCCAGGGCCTTTTTGAGAAGGAGGCGAAGGGCAGCAAAGGCCCTGGTAAAGGCTGGTCACGTGATGCTTAAAATTTTGAATATTTCAGAATATTTAACTTTTCAAACCGGGGGTGCGGGCCGCTTTGATTTTATCAAACATGGCCGTGCAAAGGGGCGATAGAAGCTTTTGCGACTGAAACTATGATGATAAACTTTTCAACTGACAGTGGAAATAAATATATAGTCTGCGATGTTCTTCAAATAAAATATGGAATATAATCAACAGCAATACTTGTCAAGATCAAGATTCAAAGAGAAGAGTCTAAACACGGACTGACAACAGTAAATATTTCTTTTCAGCTTGGAAGCGTGTTTTATAATATTTGTCGTTTGGGAGTCAATAACATACTGTCAGTGAAGAATTTGATTTGGGACTTTGATGTACCTTTATGAAAAGATTTACTACTGAATACAAATGTGCATGTAAAATGTGATTAGAACGTTTTAATATGAACAGTTGCACTGTCATTGACTCAATATATTTTAATGTGGGACAAACATTAAAAAACATTAAAGTACTGTGCCAAGTGACAAAATTCCATGCCGACCATGGGTTACGTATGTATGCATTTTTATTAAACGTTTATACCAATATACACTATTTTAAACCTTTGTGTGTGAATTTTGTGTGTTGATTTTATGATATTTGACAACCATGAACATTAATAATATAATATATTAACAGCAAGTTTACAGTATATTGGGACTTTTAGCTTGGTTTTTCACTTTTTTGATACAACTATAGAATACCCACAACTTTCACACCTAATTCCTTGTAAACATTGTCAATTTACTCAAAATTGATCTAATATGATTGCCTCATTCTTCAAAACCCCCCAGTCAAATTTGAACCAAACTAACATACTCATATGATTTAATCTCTAGACTTTACCTTAAACTATTTTGAAGTGATTCTTGTACTTATTTATGTGTCAATGAATGCGGAAAAATGGCGAGGTATTCTATAAGCATTCCGGCATGTGTGTTTTTGAACCTTCACTGTTGAGAGAGCATGCCATGGGTCTCCCCAAATTATCTGAGTACTTCAACCAGACCAACAGCTGCCAAATGGCAACTACTATGCTCAGAGGTGTAACTTACACTTGCCCGGGGCAAGTGAATATCATGACGGGCAAGTAAAAGATTCCTCTTGGTTGCCCGAACAGGCAAGTTGCTTTGCCACAAAAAGCTGGCCAGCTTTCAGTTCATATTATTATTGTCGGATAGAATAAAGGCTGTTCGACGACATTGGTTCAAGCTGGCAAATCATCTGCATCAAATTCATCTAAATTGTTTGATTATATTATGCATTGATTCTCTTTTTGGTTATTAAATGTTTATTCATGATATGATAACGAAATATGGCAGGACTTAATTTATGGCAGGACTTAATTTGGGACTTTATTAGTCCTGTTGTCTGTGCCTTCAATTTCTTATTGTAAAACTAATAAAAAAATAAATAAAAAATAATGGTGATTAGTGTTACATTAAATTAAATAAGTGTACTTGATTCAAATTTTGTTTAATATGTGAGCCAAAGCTAGATCTGAGGTAGTCTATATCTGAGGCAGTAACATAGCCAATGCCACTAGTCCAATGAGTGGATATGTTGTCTCCCTAATTTATACTGGCCCGCGTAGGTACCCCATTGCCTGATGGCAACTGGATTTTATTCAGGGCAACCAATTTTCATGTCCAACTTGCCCTGATTGCCTGCAAGTGGCAAAAAATTAAGTTACACCACTGATGCTGTATACAAATTATATACCTGAAAGGTAACTTACATCATATTGTGTCATTTAAATACTAATACTTGTATTCTCACAGTGTATTAAGATATACAAATGCACTTGTGATGCCCAAAGAATTGCCACAAAAAACCCATAAACCACAAATCAGTCAATTTCAGTAAGTAGGGCACACTGGGGCACATTGCAGCTCGATGGGTTAACTAGAGACATTGTCAGATTTTGGTTAATAACCATAATTGCAAGAGGTCAGTACAGTCTGTAACAATAAGTAATTCAGGAATTCACACAATTCTCAATAGTTAAATGATTATCGGATTTCATGTTAAATGATTATCGGATAATGTTGAGCATCAAGAATATATGTATAATATCCTTTATACATTTATAATAATATTCAGGCTAAATATCATAGTTATTATTTTATGTACTATAGTTGTATCAGGTATAAAGATACGAGGTGAAGCCAAGTATCTTTAGGTCTGATAAAGCATACACTGCGAATGTTTTAAATTGCTCAACTGATGGTCACCAACAACAAATAGTACTTTATTACAAGGCGGCAAAATGTATTTAAATTAAAAGAGATGAATAATCTTGTCACTTGATACATTTGACACCAGGTGTCTTGTATTTGTCCATAAGAGACCCCTTGTTATTGTATCATGTTTTGAGAATGAGTTCAATTTTGATATTTGTTGTTGATCTGAGCAAAATATTGATTAATGATTTGCCTACTGAGGCACACAGTATTGAACAGTCAATTGTGGTGAGTGATGCTGAACTGCCTGTTGTATGTTGTGAGTGATTTTGAGCGCCTGTTGTGATGAGTGACACTGAATTGCCCCAATTGTGGCTCAGGAAAAAATGTACCTGCTGACTTGTCAAATAATCTCCTTAAATAATGTTCTGGGAAGTAATTTGTGTAATTGATTACAAACAAAAACAAGGGCTTGTTAACAGTATAATGAGGAAATTAATTCCCTCTCATTATATTATTCAGCCTTGATAAAGCATATGGAGGCTTTCTGTCCGATTTGACCCTCATGCATGTAATCGTTTGGGAATGCCTGATCATTAAGATCACAACATTTGTTGTGAAGCTTGGCCTTTGAAATCTAAACCCAAAGCACTATATGTGTGTTCACAATGTTCTTGGGATAAGAATGAAAATCAAATAAAATATTTCAACTCAATTAAATTCAGGAAATGTTAATTAACCATGGCGGTCAACCAGGTTATACTCAGGGCATATGGCTATCATAAGCATTTAAATTCCAAGTGCATACGATGTTGACATTCCTTGTTTTTCAGACATTCTTTGGGCCTTGTACTCCCTTTAACTGTTTATAAATATACTGTATGATATTGACATTTGCAAGGAAGATCTATTGTAGCAACAATAACTGTTAAATGTTTTGATGATCATGGATATGGTGTATTGAGAGTCCATATTATTAAATTAAAGTGATTTTACATATCTGTTTCACAATCGAGGCAGCAATTTCCTTGCGACAGTAATTCATAGTATAAATACTTCTATCGATCCATTTGTTTTGCACTGTTGCTTTGTCTATTTAATAGATCTCCTTACAGTTCAACCAAGGTTCTCAGAGCTAATTTGAAGACAATTTCAGATTTATTCAATATTTTTGGAAGAACTTTAACAGATTTTTTCATTTTAAAATAGATTTTTGTTCTTTATTTGTCGATTTCGGTGTTTATGCAATATTGACGAATATATTGTAGCTAAAGCGATCCGCGATCGCACCCCCCTGTATAGTATTTGCTCCGATATATCACGTGACAAAATAATCCACAATTTGTGGATTATTTCACCAGCCTTTACCAGGGCCTTTGCTGCCCTTCGCCTCCTTCCTGAAAAGGCCCTGGGGACGAGGTTGATCTTAATGATTCTCTAAAGATATTTTTAGAGTGGTTATCCTAAATGTATTTGTAACATGTAACAATTTGACTATGGTTAGATAGGTATGTTGGTGGTTTCACAACAAAATTGTTAGTTGCTTGTGTGATGTTACTCTGAGTGTATACCCACATCGGGCAGGCTTGAGAAATATGCCTGTCCACGGTGGGATTCGAACCTACGACCTTTGGAATACTAGCCCAATGCTCTGCCAACTGAGCTACGCGGTCAGGTCGGTTCGAGTATGCGATATTTCTCAGAGTAACATCACACAAGCATCTTATTCACCTGAGTACATTACACCAACACAGCAAAATTGTTAGTATTTCTAAATAATTCTTGATCACATATGATGTAATCAACTACACTTATACCATTATTACCATGGAAAGTAGCTCGTCCAAAGGAATCCCCTTTTCAACCTCGTTCCCAGGGTCTCTCCTTCTGTGCTTTGGAAGAGACCCTGGTTGCGGCTGGTCACGTGCCTCCCAGATTCTGGGAGGTAAATTAAAATTATACTATGGGTAGGGTGGGAGAGGAGCGTGTTTGTAGTGTTTTAAAATTGCAACTTTAAGTGATGAAATTTAGGCCTACTGTAAATTTGCAACAAGAAAGCGTGAAGAGAACTCTTCATTAAATTAATATTTACATCGTGAATTTCTAGTTTCTACTCTATAAATCTGGTGTCAAGTTACAATTCAAGCAAGTTGGATCAGATCTCAATATTCAAATTATAGACTTGCCAAAGAAAGCACGCTTAATTGTCGCTTGTGCAGCGTGACAATATTAAACCAACAAGAAAATATATATCTCTAGACCGAACAATATGGTCGTTATTGATTTAGTATTAAAGTCTCTCCTGATACTCGGACCAAAAGAGTTTATTTATTGATGAGATGTGGTATTGCAACGAAATAGCGAGATCTTTTGATTTCCGAAATGTCGCCAACTGTATCCAGATTGTTGATGTAAAGGCCTTATTAAAAAAAACACTTAAAGCCCGTCAAAAGACTATAAAATTGGCCCTTAGCATTGCTGAAACCAACGATCATGGTATATGTCAAAGTATAACTGTCTGTTGAAACTCTACGGTATTAAAATCATACACCAAAGATAAGTCAATCGACAATATGTCACTATACTGTATTATACATGTCTTTCAATGAGCACTGTTTAGTAGTTTTCACCACATTTATAAATTTTGTAAACAGCTTTCGTTTTGACATGAATAAGCTTTAATTTTTTGCTTTATATACATTTTTAATAATACAAGTGAGATTTAAATTTTTGCTTTGTGAAATAGAATACCGTTATTTTTAATGGACAGCTTGCATCGTCTATAATATATCATATCCAGGATTGCTTGTGTGTAAACGTATTATCACTATATGACACTGTCAAATAAATATAAGTATCAAATGATTAATTAATTAAAGAATAAACAAGTGATTCGCAATGAAAACTTTAAAAATGTTAGTAGAGGTAGAAAACTCGAAAATTTATGTCTATTCGTATGCCAATGACTCTGTACGCATCTGACACTGTAAATTTGTGATATAGATTATAGTATATTAACAAAATATTATGACCAAGAAAAAGGCCAAAGTCTTACTATAATTACCGAATACGAATTATGTACTAGCTAAATCCAAAATTTTAAAGATGACTGAAATTTCCTCTATGCTTATGGACATTTCTCTGTTCGGCCATTATCAAATGTTTACATTTGCTAATATTGGGCCAGTCCTAGACAATACAGTTTCTTTTAAAATTCTTATAAACAAGACGCATAGTAACAAGTAAATCGGTGCAGAGCGTGTCAACGTTTGCAAGAAAGGACAAAATAATGTAATGACGTATTTTAAAAACATTACAATAAACGTTTGTTATAACCGCGCTCGAGCGTGAAGAGAGCAATGATTGAATAACAACACGAGAGAGCACTGCGAGTAACGATTTGCTTGGTTTTCTTGACTTGACTGTTAGTAAAAATGCAAGAATGTTCTTGTAAATTCAAAACAAAGAAAATAAACAAAAATTAAGCAAGTATTTTGAACTTAATAATTCGCAAGATTTACGAGGTTGTCGCCTTTTGTGCGTTCGTTTAGAATTTTCATGTCACAGTTTTTACATAGATTAATTAACTGTTTACCATGGTTATTAATTTGGTTGTCAAAATTTAATCTGTTTTATGGTTGCAAGCAATTTTTACTAGTGTCATGATAAAATTGTTGCCATCTTTAGAGATGAAGTCTTCGAGTGTGTTAGTTCTAGCATTAAAATCACCAAGGATCATTATGTTTCCTTTTGATGAAAATTGTATAATATCATTTTCTAATTCATCAAAATTTTCATTTTTTTCAAAATATGGTGGAATGTCCCCCCCGCATACAGATAAATCATTTTTGGCATTTAACACATCTTTTGATATTTTACACCATAGAACATTTTTTGACTTTTTAACAATTGAAGTAAATTTTTCGAATTTGGTTTTGGTTAGTAGAGTGACACTACCTGATTTGCGACATGCCCGCTTGGTATGAAGCTTTGCAGTATCAGAGACAAAAGACTTGAAACCAGGAGCATCTATATTTGAGTTACACCAAGTTTCAGTCAGGAAAATGAAATCTATATTATTAATTAATATGGTCAATGAAGTCCTTGTTTTTAGTTTTCTCACCAAGGACAATATTTGAAATACCATGGATGTTCCAGGTAATGAATGATAAGTTTGTAGACATTTATAAAGAAAAAAAATAAGCAAGTTATCTATAGAGTGACCAGGCATTTTCTGATATACTAAATATTAAGTTATCAAAATTTCAATGCAATAATTAGAAGAAAAAAAAGTATATAGAAGATAATTAAGTTCATTATACTCAAGTGTTGCACAATTGTCTTCTAACTATTAAATATCTTTCTTCTGATATACGAATTGTTAATTAACATACCTATGAAGGTCCTTTTGATTAGTTGTATCAGTTGTATTGGTATTTCTTGTTTTCTTTTATCATTTCCAAGTCTTGCTTCTTGGTTCCAGAAGAGTGTTGTCAGTTTTGGGATCGTTTGTTGATGGTATATCGATGGATATTGATAATGGTTAAACGGACGTTTTTGGTTAGAACTTTGCTGAGGAAAACTTGCTGGTTTAGAGTGAGGATGATGAAAAGGAGTAGACTGGGGGTGAGGATTAAAAGGGAAGAAGGGTCGGTTATAGGGGATCTGAAAATTCTTTCTTGGTTTGTCTGGTTTCCTAAAGTATGCGCGCTTCAGGCTCTGAGCGATCATTGAGATGTTTCTTGTCTTTCAGGTGGTATTTGGAGTTGATGTTGGAGTGTCTGACAAAGGTGAAATTTTTCTTCGTAGATAATAATTTCTCCAAACAATTGTTTAAGGTCATTCCCCTCTTGTCTAATTCATCATTTCTTGTGAGAATGAACGAAAAAATTATGTGGGATTCTGGGTGCTTAGTTTGGATAAGTTCCACGGTGCCAATTGCATTCTTTATGAGTGCCTCATTTGTATCTGAGTGCTCTAAGTCATTTGTTCCAGTATCGATAATGAAGGATTTAGGTGAGGTATATGTAGTACTATTTATTATTGATTTTGCCCGCACAAGGGTGGCACATCGAGTACGTACAGCTTGTTTTGCTGTTGGGGATAATAATGGTGGGTTTAGATGTCGGCCATTACTATCGCAAATTAAGATTGTATCAGCTTCATTCTTTGCATTGTTTGGGTTCGATGAAACTGAGTGCTGTTTTGAGGAGGATTTGTGTGAAGGTTCTTCAATGATGGATTCATCTGAGAGGGACAGGAATTTGTTTGAAGTTGGGATGTCGGCACCCGATGCAGGTAAATCTGATTCGATTGTAACGTGATCATTAATTCGGCTTTTAATACTCTCGTTTAACGCTGCCAGTTTACCTAGTAACATTGAGTTTTTCTCCTCAAGGGATTTACATTTATGATGCATTGAGACACTTAAGGGCATTTATTGTTGTAGAATGGAAGACATAGCAATTTGAATTTTATTTTTGACTTGGGTTTGTGAGGTTGACTCACAGCAAGATATGTAAAGAAAAAAAAAGTTTGAAATAATTTATTTGTGATAAATCGGGAAAAACCTAGCAAAGGTAACTGTCTCATTTTGCCCCAGCACAGTGGGGCAAAATGAGACAGGGCTAAAAAATTAAAAATAAAGTCAATATAATCATACATATTTTAATAGAACATTAGAACTAATTATAAAATACATGTTTCAAATCATTTTGAAGTTCAATGTCACACACACAGGTCACACTGGCTGCGGTAACAGCACAGCATGCTTTGTGACACCATTGTTTGCATTGTGAAAAAGTCATTCAATCCTCACCAGGCATTGACTTTGACCAAAGTTCACCACAAAGTGATAAATTTTTTAGCCTACCATTGACTTGGCGATTTAATACATCCTTTGGTCCCCGTAGGCATTTGCAGCTTTCGTATTGACAGTTCTTTCTTCTCAACTGCAGAGATGGCAAGACGGATTTAATCCTCATTCCAGTTTGCACGTGAGTATTGCGTACATAGTTCCTGACCATCCTAAATAAAATGAAAGTTAATTAATTTGATTTGTGATATGGACTAAAGCTGTTTATAGCATAAAATATATGACTATGAACTTAATGATAAATTATAGAATAAAAGTACATATTGATTCAATCAGAAATATAACCCTTTTAACTTTCCCAAGGAGGAGAAAGTGGTATTAAGTCAGAAATCGAGGACTTCATTATAACACAGATAATACTGGTAATGATCCAAGATAGTATTTGACTGATTGACAATAAGGTAGAGCACAGTAAAAAGTGAATTGAACAGCATCACACTGGACAAATATATATTACTTAGTTTAGATCATCCAAATTGGCCGGTTTAAAAAATCGTTATTTTCTCGTTGTTGCCGAGCAAATAGAACGAAAAGAGAAAACGCTGTTTAGTGTTTTCAACGAAGTATACAAGCAAAATGTTTGTAATGAGCCTGCGATGATTATGGTATAAATAATTAAACAGAACGTCATATAAGCGCGAATGAGTCGGAGTGTCTCATTTTGCCCCGCATTACCCTACCCGGCCTGTCTTTTGGTTGGTAATCTCATATTCCAAATTTTAAATTTGTATATCTTTCTCGAATATAGTTGTGCTTAGTTCTGTGATGGTTTTGTTCGTATTTTGTTTAAACTCCACGAAGTCTGCCTCAAGGGTTGCCAAATTGGTCTTAACAGAATTAATCAAAGGTCTTTCTTTAGGTGAATGGTGTATGCTGTTGGGGATTGCCTCCAAGTATCGCCCAAAATAATTCACAACAAAACACAGTATAATATCTATTACAAAATCACAAGTTTCACAGCCACATGTTTTTAAGTTCTCTCCTGGAAAAAACAACAACCACCGGTATAATCCGGAACTTTCCGAAGTGTATAAAGTTTGGACTCGCGCGTCCCACGCGTGAACATAAATACTAATTCTAAATTACGACAGTTTTCGACAATGCTGCTATCCAAAGGAATAGGATGATTATGATCAGGTTTACGAGAAGTCGCTGGGGTTTGTTGGTTGGTGGTTCTCTGACAAAGTGTTTTATCAGTAAAATTGTTAAGATTTTTTGCTGGGTTGCTTTTCATAAGGTCTGGGTTATTGATCAGTTCGATTAATATGGGGAATTCTTCACTACCCCACTCTTGCTTTCATAAAGCGACCTTGTATTTGAATTCTTCCTTTGTTGACCATAACAGTGATACTGATTATATTTTTTTCGTTTGCCTGGGATCTCAGGGTGATTGTTACTTTGTCACATTACGCGGGATCATTCGGGTTGTTTTCTTCTTCCCAGTTGGTGATTATTTTGCCGTCATTAAGGAAGCCATGCATGTTTGTAGTGCAAATGTATTACTATGATCCATATGGGCAGTTTTTCTTCGGTCGAAGAAAAAGCTAGGAGATTTGCATTTGAGTTGTAAATTGAGAAATCTAATTGCTCGAGAGGTACACGTTTCATATTCGTGCCTTTAAAGCTGTCAACTTGATAACGGCCGATGTCAAATTTACCTTATTCGACATATGGGTCGATCGATGAAATGGCTTTAGCGTGTTCAACCATATTTCTTTAAAATTCGCTGGTTTTCGTATAAAATATATTATTTCGTCAGACTTTGATCGATGCGAAGCTTTCTTTTAACTTTTATCTAGTATATTTCAATAATACCTGGTCAATCTGTATCGATAAATTAGCAAATATTCATTCTATAAACGCAGACGCCAAAACGCACGTGTTTACAATTCCGCCATCTTGGGGTATAGTCATAGCCTTATATCAATATGTGTCCTCTGTTTAACTAAATAGTCCATACTAAGTAATCTATAGTCTGTATAATATAAACTATAATTTAATCATTGGTAATTTCTAGCAGCTTTTGAGTGAGCTTTGTAAACCTATTAATGGTTCAAACGACTGATCTACACATAGATATAGGAGACCTAGATTGCTAACGAATACCTAGCGCAGGCGGGGCCTACATGATAAATCCAAGATGGCGGTACAACAGGGCAAAAAGACTATAAATTCTATTACGAAAATCAGGATTTTTGCATTTTTTGCCGTCGCATTGTTTTGAAACTTATTCGGTCAAATTTTATGGTAAAGAGAAACTTACCGCGAAGATTTTGAGCATATATATGATTGAATTGGACGAAAACACGCAAAATTATCCATCGATAAAAGTTCGTGTATAGTACTGATATAGTACTATAGTATGTAACTTGTACAGTTTTGCTTTAATTTTTGCTCACTGTTTGCATAAAAAGCAAATTATACCAGACCATAGATGATAGACCCTCATCCAGTGCTCTCATCAGTTTACTTCTCGAACAAGCAGGGGGGGGGGGTCTATGTAACAGTTCATTTTTCATAATTATGAGGACAGAGCAGATGATGATGAGAGATGCAAGTATAAAACACAATTCACAAGGCTAGATGTTAACATAGCACAGTATTTCTGGCAATAAAACGCTCCAACTGACCAACTGACCATTTCACACGAACTTTCATCGCTGGATAATTTTGCGATTTTTCATCCAATTCAATCATATATATGCTCAAAATCTTCGCGGTAAGTTTCTCTTTACCATAAAATTTGACCGAATAAGTTTCGAAACAATGCGACGGCAAAAAATGCAAAAACCTGATTTTCGTAATAGAATCTATAGTCTTTTTGCCGTGTTGTACCGCCATCTTGGATTTATCATGTAGTCCCCGCCTGCGCTAGGTATGCGTTAGCAATCTACAATCCTTCACAAAAATTATTGATCTGTAAAATTAGCAAATTCTTACCCTCAGTAGCTCGTCCTTCCTCCCACCCCCCTCCCTTCCCTTTCAAAACAATGTAGACTGTTATTGCAAGCATTGTGCTACACAATTTCAACTCAATCACGAGCAACATTGCTCTGTAGGGGGGAGGGGGAGAGGAAATTATACTTTCACATGGGTAGTCTCATAATTTTTGTGAAGGATTGTCTGAAATTTAAGAAAAATTGGGAAAGGGAACTCGGTCTTTTTTATTTTTTGACATTATGTTCTTTTGTGCATTTAGCTTAGTCTACAAGTAACTTAAGAAAAACAAACAGTTTGGGTTTTGTAAGAAACTGGTATGAAGGGGGAGGGGGGAGGGAGTCGGGGAGGGGGGGCTACTGTGCACTGAAACTGTTTATATTGATTATTCTTTGAGTTTTTTGATCATGGCAAGAAAGAAATTGTACGTCCTTCTTGCAGAAGCTTATCAGTTTTGCAATTTGAATAAAAATAGAAAGGTTCAAGATAAATCCCAAATCAATAACTTTGAATTATTAGATTAATTTAAAGATGCTGTAAAGCCCGTTCTGTGCATCAGATCTGCTCATAACAAGGGGGACCCGCACATATAAACATTGCCAAAATTTTGCGTCTTTCTAAATTTCCGAACTGAAACGTGGAGTCAAGCCTGTAGCTGGCTCTCAATTTCTGGGGGGGGGGCACTGCAGAAAGAATGTAACAGACGGTTTGAGATGAGAAAAATTTTTTTCCGGAATTTATTTTGGCGACCTCCCCCCCCCGCCCCCCCCCGTCGCCAAAAAAATTTCGGTCAGTGTACCATTTTAGGGGTCAAAATTTTTTTCCGGACATACCAATTTCTTCCAGACAGACCAAATTTTTCCGAAACCTAACAAAATTTTTCGAAACATCACAAAATTTACCACAACATTTACAGAATTTGTCCCATGATTACAATTGGTTTCCAGGTCCTTTATCTCAATTTTTCGTACCAAATTTCGGAGTGGGGGCACTGGGGGGCACTGCCCCACCGAGTGGGGGCCAATGCCCCCCAAGCCCCCCCTCAGCTACGGGCCTGCGTGGAGTTTATATAATTTACAAGCATAGCGAACCAGAAAAGTGTTAGATATTCAGTTAGTATATTAACATGTCTTACAAATATAGCAGTTCAAAAATATGTAAACAAAGCGTTTGTTATACAGACTTTACAGCATCTTAAAAGACGATAATTGATAAATTTGGTCAAACAAAATGAACGTCGTACTTACGAAACAGAAAACTCAACTTTATCAATGACACAAAGAATTCTTACGTAGAAAGTTGAAGTTCAAACAAAATAAGAATGATTTACATTTGCAACGCTTCCGATTTCCTGCAGGTTTTGTTGTTGTTTTTAATTTATATATGCTGCTACTTTAACATGCTTTACATGAAGTTTACGGTCAGGGCTATTTCGGATCCGTCAGAGATCTTACATTGTTTGCTTTGAATAGTTTCTTCCAAATTCGAGTATATATAAGTATGAATGTACTTTGCACGAGTTACCAACGAGTTACCAACGAGTTACCCACGAGTTACCCTAAAAATCAATATAGTTTTTACTATAATATAACGAGTTACCACGAGTTACCACTAAAAAAAATAGAAAAAAATAATGATTTATTTTTCTAAATTTTTAAGTCGTAACTCGTGGTAACTCGTTCTATTATAGTGAAAAGTATATTGATTTTTAGGGTAACTCGTGGGTAACTCGTTGGTAACTCGTTCGTTATCAAACAGTTTATTACTAATAAAGTTTATAATGCAATGGAGATAACAAAATAAGTTTAATATAATTTAATCCTATTTAACGTGGCTTAAATACTGATGATAATAATGGCATTTAAAGGACATTACACACTTAAATTGCCACAAAATGTAATATTTAATGCGTTGTCCTTTTGACTTGATCACCATGTCAATGTGTTTGTCCATGGACTCAATTGTCCTATCAATAATGTCTGGCGAATAGTTCAACAAGGTCGCTTTAACCCTTGGACAAAACTGCGAATAGGTTGCTTTCGTGCATGATTTGTTTGTTTTATATATCAAGTGTCTACTATTATATTATCAGAAATATACACATAATATGCATATAAGGAACGGTGAGGAGAATCAATCACCTATTTGCCTTTCTCCTTCCCTTTTTTTCCCCCCCCCCCCCCCCACCTCCCCACCTACTCTGACTACCACCCAGATACACATTGATAAACGACTAACGTTAACTAACTAACTAATTAAGGTTAGCAGCGAGTGTGATCAGTTCACATTTTCGCGAGACACAAGAATTTTGTGGGTGACATCATCTATAAGAGTATGGGTTACGCCCAAAAAGCCACGCCCTACTCTGTGCGACAAACGTTCCAATAGCGTGTGAAACTTATTATGTGAACCATACAACGCATTATTCGCATAAATTATATACAACTCATTTATAAAGAATCTGAAATTGTTTAAAATACCAAGTCTTATGATTTATTAAGACAATCCTTCACAAAAATTATTGAGACTTGCATATTTATGCAAATTCTTACCCTCAGCAGCTCGTCCTTCCTCCCACACCCTCCCTCCCCCTTCAAAACAATGTTGACTGTTATTGCAAGCATTGTGCTACACAATTTCAACTCAATCACGAGCAACATTGCTCTGTAGGGGGGAGGGGAGAGGAAATTATACTTTCACATGGGTAGTCTCATAATTTTTGTGCAACCTCGTACCCAGGGCTAGTCGCGAATTGAAGGCGGCGACGTAGCCCTGGTAAACGCTGGTCACGTGTCAGGCAAATACTCCAAGATTCTTGGAGTATTAGCCTGCGAGCGGGCTTTGTGGAAATAAAGACAGGGGGGCGACGAAAAGTTCACGAATGGAACTTGAATTGCCGCGGATTATTTATATTCTTTTATTTTTTGTTGTAATCTTTCTTCTTAATATGTTACGTTTATATATTACGTCGAATGTACATCAATCTTCTTTTATATCGCATCATGTAAATCGCCGAGGAGGCGATGTTTCGAATTTCAAAGCAGTGAAAATGGAGCCAATCTCGTCCATACTATTTGTGATGATTTCCATCAAGTATAAAAAGGTACAGTATATATGAATTTGAAAATGTTTAGAAGTATTTCTCTGTTACAAATTATTTAGCAGATTCCCATTATTTGTTACACTGTCTAGCTCTATGAAATATATATTTCGAAGGCTATTTACTGTAATATATTTTATACAGTATGTTAATATAGTTAGCTGAATTTGTACAATTGTAGTTTAAATATTGTCAATATTGAGAAACACATGGCCAGACTATGGCCTATAATACTATACTCGGACTCTCAGTAAAGTTCTACTCTCACATGATTATTATTTACAATATATTGATTTATCGCTGCGAGAAACGTGTTTACACTTTAATACAGTATTATTAAACTACATTTTACAGCAGTACTAACTTCAAATACTTTGTATTTACATTTATACAGTAATGACCTGAAATTATTTAAATGAGGCATTACTGTAATAACAGAGTGGCCAGGTTGACAAAGCTAAAATCTGATGAACCTAACCTGCTAGGAGATTTCAATAATCAAACATCAGTTTCAGCACTCCAGCTGGTCAGGGATTTTTTAGGGAAAAGTTTTAGCACCCATTGTAAAACCTGCCTCTGAATCTCAAAATTTCATTATTTTGTTCCCTTGCCCCTACAATCTATATTTATACCTTTTGTGCCCTCGAGATCTTTAAAAAAATTGCCTAACTCTGCAGTATGGCGTGTAACCATGTTGCCATATTTATTTTCTGACTTCAGGCTTCAATAAATTTCTACTCTAATACCTGACAGAGATGGGGGCCATATGTATGAACAATAAGAAATGATTTCTTCATCTATTATTGACCCCTTACCTTTCACTCAATTTTAAAATTAAATTTACTGAATGATTTTGAAGTTTTCTAGATTATTGAAAAGAACTTTATGGGTACAAGAAATAGGGCGAAAACAGTTGAATTAAGCAAGATGCAAGTAACAATGAACCAGACCGGGTCACTGGATGGTATTTCAGCACACTGGTGGACATGCAACCTAATACCTGCAACCTGTGTCACATTTATATATATATAGTTTTACACTGTACTGGAAAAATAATGTCAAGGAACTTGTAGAGATTCAGAATGCACACTCCATGTTGTTTATTCAATCACCAGCATGCATGAATCATTTTATGTTATGGATATTTTTTTAAAATTATTCTCACTTAGATAAAATTATATCAATTTTTAATATCATAAATGAATATATAGTAGCTTTTGATTAAACAAGTTATAATAATATATCAGCAAATAATGACTGGTCTCTCTGAAATCCATATAGAAAGGTTCAAATTTGACTTCCACTACCACTACTTGATCTGGCAGTTGCATCCGATTGTTTGATTGGATAAATGAAACTTATCTGGTTAGAACTTTAATGATAGCAATAGCAGCAGTGGAAGTCAAATCTGATCTCTATTATTTTTTGAAGATTTGCTCTAGTCACGTCAATTCAGGGTTGCCCATGCAACTTGGTTAGCACAGCTAACTCTTCAAGTTGGCGGGCCAATTCTTAGGATTCTGCAAATTAATTCTAGAAAACTGGCTTTGGTTTGGGCTAAGCAAAAATCATCACACTGTTTATCATGCTGATTTAGTTGTTTAATAACAGTTAAAGTCCAGGCTGCATGTTTTTTGTCCTGCATGTGGCAGATGGGACAGTCTGGTTTCCAAGTGTTTATGTTGGGAATTAATATTAATCAGGATTGGCTTCTGAGTGAAGGTCTTGCCTGCTTTATGTGAGAGCAGGCTCTATGCGAGATTCCAATTGCTACACAGCATGATCTCAGGGCTCTTCCTCTGAAACAATGCTTGGTTGCAATATCATCCAGCAAGTGCAAAAATGTACTACCACGGTCAAGGATCATTTGGCATGTTCATCGACTATGTTAACCCATTGAGTGGGGCCATGCACTCTCCACCTGATGAGTAAAATTGTCTGATGTTAAACAGAGTAAACTAACAAAGTAGGGCGCATCTGGGTGCTTTGGGCCATTCCATTTAATGTACACACCACCTATGGACGATGTACACCCCCCCCTAAGAAAAAATATCAAAGTGTCGACACCAACACCCCCCAGAAATTAAGAACTTTTTGCCTTATCCCTCAGAAAAAAATGCAAAGATCAAAGGTTACGGATGCACACAACCCCTAGAAATGGCTTTTTCAACCCCCTCAGAAATTCTAGTCCATGGGAGGAGGGGGTGTATATTAAATGGATGGCCCATTGCCACTTAAAGGGTTAAAACGTAAATACCACAGCACAACACTTGTACATATACATATACAAGTAATACAACAGCAATCCTTTTATATATTTAATAGTCATATTTACATATTGGTGAAATATCAATGTCCATATATATGGGATGTCCATGAACTTGTCCCTAGTTTGAAGCTAATGTATTCATATATTTTGTATAAGTTGTCCCTCTACAAACCAACTTTTAGTCATTATACAAGAGTTGAATTTGCATTCATTTGCTTCGCAAGTCGCAACAAACTGAACAAAGTACTAAACCATAAACCTGTGCAATGATCGAGCGTCTTTAGCGACATATCCAAGTCTTTTAAACGTCTCATTGGAACAAATCTCACTGAGTTTTTTCTACAGAAAGTATTGATCCATTTGATTGATCGCCGTACTTTGAGAAAAGCTTGAAATGCAAAATTCACAGGAAAGATTGAAGAATTTCGGAGATAAAAACTGTTTGTCTTCGAGTTTCACCTATTCACCCCCCGGTTGAGAAAAGTAACAATTACGTAATGTTGGAGGCACGTGACCAGCGTTTACCAGGGCTACGTCGCCGCTTTCAATTCGCGACTAGCCCTGGGTACGAGGTTGGGTTCAGAGCAGGCTAAATTTTAGGTAATTTTATGCAGGAAATTAGGCGGGAATTTCCAGTTTCGGTCGTTTCCGGTTTCGGTCGTTTCCGGATTCGGTCGTTTCGGTTTCCGTTCTTTACAGAGACCCCGTTTGCATGGCGATAAAACATATAATAGTTTTCAGGGGTGGACTGGCAGGTCGGGCTCACCGGGCAAACGCCCGGTGGGCCGCTTGTTTGTAAGGCCGTTTTGGGCCCCTTCAAATTGGCTTAAATATCATTTAAATAAACTGCTAGAAGCTCCATATCATAAGCGTGAAAAGCAGGAAGCACGCTTCAACCACTTTTCTCAACCGACTAAGGGCCCCTGCGATCTTTTCTCCTTATATAGTAGTTTTCTTTTAAATATACACAAAAAGATACTAAGGGATGGCTTTGGGGGGCGCCAAAACGCAAAACGGGATAAGTGGGCGTTTTCAGCTGCAGAAAAGCGTGATTAATTCGAAGATATTCTCGGGTCAGTGCGCAAATTTGCAATTTAAGGCAATATAAAGTATAGTTATATACTGAAAAAATCGATGGTGTACGGAACTTCGTCGGTACAATAACTCCCAATCTCACTTTTGGTTATTTTACTATTTATTTCATAAAAAGAATCATAAATATAAAGAGAAACTAAAATATAATGTCACTTTGTCTCGATCGCGATAAAAACCCATGCTCTTTGTTTTGTGTTTCCACTATGTGTTTCCACTATATCCTAAATATTTCGGAATACTAACTTCCGCCCACGCTCCCCTAAAATTATAATAACATAACTAATTTTACGTGCATAATGTTAGCAACAATCTCAACAATGTCCGGGATTTCTTGGGCCTAATGTTTCTCAATGTTAATATATTTGCATAGTCTTTCAACACTAATCAGCATCAGCAGTTAGACGTATCCGTTCACGAGCTGTCTCCGCCGCCTTTCGAGTACTTCTCGGTCGCAGTTGTTGCGTTTCTTTTTGTCTTTGCTCGGGTTGAACTGCTTCGACAGCCTTAATTTCCAACGGGCATATCAGCGTTAAGGGCCTCTGAATATAGTGACCCTTGTGGAGGAGTGTCACGCCCCTCACTACACCGTCCTTGCCTTGGATGTGCCGCTCAACCTTCCCTTTCGTCCACTCACCCCTATTCTTCTCGTCGCCGACCAGCAGTACGATCTCTCCGACTTCAGGAACCCTACCGACTCCTCTGTGTACTCTGTGGCTCTCCATAAGGCTGTGGACATACTCTTTCTTCCATCGTTGCCATACCTGTTGTCGTTTCAACATCAGTCTCGCGTGAAGCTTGCTGACTTCATCACCTTCGATCTCAATATCTTCTATAGTATGGGAATTCTGGCCCCACATAATCACATTGGGTGTTAATACTTGCTCCTCGCCGTTGTCACTCTCCACGTATGTTTATAGTGGGCAGTTATTTAGGTGTCTCTCAATATCCATAACTACTGATTCCATTTGCTCGTAACGCAAATGTGATCTTCCCATCGTCTTGTATAGGGTTTTCTTTATTTCCTTGATCAGTCGTTCATACATGCCTCCCCACCAGGGAGATCTCGAGAGGTTAAACTGCCATCTTATCTCTAATTTCGCAAGGTGGTCTTGAAGGGATTCGCTTTTCCGTATCTTCCTGATCCAAGTGGCGGTAGACTTGAACACGGACGCGTTATCTGATACAATGCGTTTCGGCCTCGTGCGTCGCGTCACAAACGCGTTCAGCTTTCGTTGGGACTCCTCCGCCGTTTGGGATTCCGTGACTTCGAGGTGAACGGCTCTGGATGTTGCACACGTAAAGATGATAATATAGCATTTGCCTTCGTCTCGCTTCGATAACTTGTACCTCAAAGGTCCCGCGAAATCGATCCCTGTCGTCTCGAATGGTCTGCTGCATTCTGTGCGAAATCTCGGTAAATCTGCTGTCGCCCCATACGGTTTGGCTCTAAATACTTTACATCGGTTGCAACGGTTGATCACTTTCTTCACTAATTTCGATCTCAATCTAGGTATCCACCACTTTTCTCTGACTGCAGACATCGTATTTGCGATGCCAAGGTGATTGACTTGCTGATGAGCATGACGGATTAATTTCTCTGCAAAGTGTCCGTTTGGGATGAAAACAGGCTCATAACCATGGATCCTCCCCTTGCACTTGAGGATGCCTGTGTCTTCGTCCCTTGCTAGTTTCCACCCTGGTGTCTCAAGATCGGATTCAACGTCCACTTGCACTCTTCGGACCCAACAATCCTCTGCGCTGGCGATCTCTTCGGTGGTAAGTGGACCACTCTTCTTCTTCGTCTTTCGGTTCTTGGCCAGGGCATTGTGCTTGAACCTTAGAACCCATGCTGTCACTCGTAGGGTCTTCCAGTAGGAGCACTTCTCAAATAGGGCATCCCACTCGTCCGGTTCTCGCTTCACGGTAAACAGTGCCTCCGCTACTGTAGGCTTGAATTCTTCGCTTACTCTTTTTGTTGTCACAAGCTTCGGTTGTGTTGGCCACTCTCTCTCGTCAAGTAACCAGTCTGGTCCTGAGAACCAGTTTCCTTTCCATCTTGTCTAAGCTTGCTCCTCGACTTCCGAGATCTGCTAAATTCTTATCTGTTGGACAGTGTTTCCAGATTATTCCGGTCTCGTGAGTGATTTCTGCGATCTTTCTCACACGGTTGCTCACAAACACTTTCCATGATTTCCCTGGATTGCAGATCCAGTACAGCGCCACCATACTGTCCATCCAAACAGTAACAGATGCAATGGGCCACAGCTTCAGGGCAGAAAGAATGTTCTTTACCATATTTGTGGCCATATGCTCACTGACCGACTCCAACCTCGCCATTGTCGTGTTGCGCTTCGATATTCTACTCTTCGACGTCAGTAGCCCCTTGATCACTCCGCTTGAATGTTCAATCACTGCTATTGTTGCGGCGGAACATGCAACATTACTAGCATCAGCGAACACATGCAGGTGTACTTTATTAATCTTACGTATGTCTCTTGCTATGCTTCTTGGTACTCTCACGTTTCTCAGTTGGCTAGTCCACCGTACCCAATCTTTTTTCAATACGTCACTGACTTCCGCGTTCCAGCCAACCTTCTCGTCATAAGCTTCCCGATAAATACGCTTCCCCTCTACCATGGTTGGAAACATTATCCCTAGTGGATCGTACACGCCACTGAGTTTTCTTAGAATAGTACGCTTTGTCACAGGACTACCCTCCGTTGAACTTGCATCAACCTTGATCTCAAGCGAGTCTTCACGCTTGTCCCAGATGTGTCCAAGTATCTTGCTTGGATTGGGTTCAGTGTCTAACTCCAGTACGTTTGATTCCCATTTGTGAATGGGGAATTGTGCCGATTCAAAGATGTGGGTTGCTTCTTCTTTGAACTTGCTCAGTTCTTCGATGTCGTCTGAGATCTTCATGAGGTTATCCACGTATGTGTTCTGTCGTAGCGCTTGAACGGTGGTCTCTAGGGTATCGGGTTGGTGGTCAAGGTGGTAGTTTATTGTAGCTCCTAGCATGAACGGACTGGCTTCTGCACCAAAGGGAATTCGGGCAAATCTGAAGTGTTGTTCATGGTTGTTAATGTTGAAAAGAAACCTGAAGGCATCTCTGTCCTCCTCCTTCAGGCCCACCCGAAGGAATGCCTTTTGAATATCTGCTAGTACAAGGTGTGGACTCATTCTCGCTCGTATTAAAATGTCTCACATCAACGGTTGTAAAGACGATCCGGTGTGTATACACTCATTCGTTATTTTGCATAACGTAATATTGCACTTACTTGTATAAATCATAAGAGCTTGCATTTTAATACAGTGAATAGCTTCAAAAACTTGCTTCGTTCCAAAGACTTCAAATATGGCGAATAAATTGACAAAACGATAATATTACATGACGTTCCAACGAAAATAACAGAAAGGATTGCGGGCGCGAGCGGAAAGGCGAGGAAATAAATAAATAGAAGGGATGAAACAAATATCACGTGACTTTTTAAAATGCTTCTAGACTATCCGTTTAAGCTTTTTGTGGGGTTTTTAAGGCTCAGTCGATGTTCTCTTACATGAACAAGCCTAGTCATTACCAAAAAAGCACTGATCAATCTAATTTATGTGATTTATAACAGCGAGCATTCTTGGCCATTATCGCGAGATGTGTTCCATAAGTAGCCTGTTCTCGTGACGTATGACGAAATAATAATAAAACTAAATAATGTAAAAAAAAACCCGTTGGTCGCTACATTTAAACATTTCATATTAGCCGGTATAGCTAAACATTGTTTATTTTCATTAATTAAGCGCGTAGGCGTTGTTGGAGTTGGCAGGAGGCGTTTTGGAAATTTCCGAGAGAACAGGCTACTTATGGAACACATCACACGATCGCATTACCGGTGTTTCATCCCTTCTATTAATATATATTACCCTCGCCTTCCGCTCGCGCCCGCAATCCTTTCTGTTATTTTCGTTGGAACGTCATGTAATATTATCGTTTTGTCAATTTATTCGCCATATTTGAAGTCTTTGGGTTGGAACGAAGCAAGTTTTTGAAGCTATTCACTGTATTAAAATGCAAGCTCTTATGATTTATACAAGTAAGTGCAATATTACGTTATGATGTTTTATTCATATTACGTTTAATTAATATGTTTTATTCATAACACAGCTGTTAGTTGGACCCCCTGTGTTTAATCCTGGTCACGGCACCACTAAATGTACGGAACTTCGTCGGTACAATAACTCACAATCTCACTTTTGGTTATTTTACTATTTATTTCATAAAAAGAATCATAAATATAAAGAGAAACTAAAATATAATGTCACTTTGTCTCGATCGCGATAAAAACCCATGCTCTTTGTTTTGTTGTGTTTCCACTATGTGTTTCCACTATATCCTAAATATTTCGGAATACTAACTTCCGCTCAATGGGGATCTTCATGTTAGTATCGACACTGCACGGAGCAGGCAGTTCGTATGCATCAGCCGCCTTGCTAGATCGAATCAAAACCCGTCCAGTGCGAAAAGAAGTCCGTCGAATCGAGATGATGATGCAAACCACAAGACAAGAAATCGAAGTTCACCAAGTGGATGTGATGAGTTTATCGGACCAGTTTAATCTGAGAACTGAAGTAACTAAAGTGAATCGTGGCGTGTTGCTCACCCTTAACAACCCCAACTATTCTGACCTGATAAAACAGTATGATCATCTAAATGGAGTGACCATGAATGACACAGACACCAAGCAAGAATTACCAGTACACTTAATCTTGGGAACTAGCGAATATACCAAGATTAAAACCAAGACAACCCCCAAAATCGGCAAACCTGGAGAACCTGTAGCAGAGCTGACGCAACTGGGCTGGACCGTCATGTCTCCTGGCAAGGAAGCTGACCTAACCAAGATGCTCTTAACCCAGACAACTCCTTCAGAGTATGTAGACTTGACATACTCGGGCTGAAAGATCATCCAACTGGTGACCAAAGCAATGTTTATCAAGAATTTAAAGAGCAATTAGTGAGAACCCCAGACGGTTGGTACGAGACAGGGCTCCTCTGGAAGGGGAACCATCCACCACTAGCCAACAACAAAGAAGGGAGTATTAAGCGACTGGAAAGCCTCGTAAGGAAATTAGATAAACAACCGGACATGCTTGAAAAATATGATTCAATAATCAAAGATCAACTGTCAAAAGGAATTGTTGAGCGAGTAGAAGAAGAGCCAAAAGGAAAGGAATTTTACATTCCGCACAAACCAGTCGTACGTGAAACAGCAGAAGTACTAAAACCCGAATTGTGTATGATGCTTCCGCTCGTCCAAATGAAAGATCACCTCCCTTAAACGAATGCCTAGAACCTGGCCCATCATTACAAAACCAACTATGGAGTGTTCTAGTAAGAAATAGATTGCACCCTGTAGCTCTATCCGGCGACCTTAAACAAGCATTTCTGCAAGTTCGTATAAGGGAAGATGATCGTGACGCCCTCCGTTTTCATTGGCTCAAAGATCTTACAACAAGGAAAGTGGAAACACTGAGATTTACACGAGCATTATTTGGCCTTTCTACGTCGCCGTTCCTGTTGGGCGGTGTTATTGAGCAGCACCTGCAGAACATGCAATCGGTTTATCCACGTGAAGTTGACGAGATACGACGAAGTCTGTATGTGGATGATCTCATATCCGGAGGGACAACAGTTGAAAAAACCGAGCATCTTAAGAAATCGTGCGTGACCATCTTTGGTGAGGCGAAATTTGATTTGCACAAGTGGCATTCGAATAATCCAGCCCTCGAAGCGGAAATAAAACCCCTTGAAGCGGAAATAAAACCCCTCGAAGCGGAAATAAAACCCCTCGAAGCGGAAATAAATTCCCTCCAAACAGTCGAGACAAGTTATGCGAAAGAGCAATTGGGAGTGAAACCTGGAGAAACAAGTTTACTCGGTGTGCCTTGGGACAAGGAAAAGGATATTATCAAAGTGAACTTTCCGGATTCGATCGTTGAAAGAAATTACGAAACGAAGTGTTTTGGGAAACATCGCCAAAATATACGATCCCCTGGGGATTGTATCACCCACAACATTACAAGGAAAACTAATCTATAGAGAAGTTTGTGATGCGCGAATGCCTTGGGACAAGGAACTGACACCAGAATTGCTTGCCAAATGGATTTCGTGGGAACAAAATCTACCAAAGGAAGTGGAGCCAACGAGGAGTCTTGTTGGTTATGAAGAAGAAATTGAAGCAATTGATCTACATGCCTTCGGCGATGCTAGTGGCAAGGGAGTGTCATCGGTCGTATATGCCGTAACCGAGCAACAGTCCGGTATCAACCAAGGTATCGTAGCGTCGAAGTCCAGACTCGCCAAGAAAGGTTTAACTATTCCCAGACTTGAACTTGTCGCAGGTCATATGTCCACGAACTTTATCCACGTGAAGTTGACGAGATACGACGAAGTCTGTGTGTGGATGATCTCATATCCGGAGGGACAACAGTTGAAAAAACCGAGCATCTTAAGAAATCGTGCGTGACCATCTTTGGTGAGGCGAAATTTGATTTGCACAAGTGGCATTCGAATAATCCAGCCCTCGAAGCGGAAATAAAACCCCTCGAAGCGGAAATAAAACCCCTCGAAGCGAATAATCCAGCCCTCGAAGCGGAAATAAAACCCCTCGAAGCGGAAATAAAACCCCTCGAAGCGGAAATAAAACCCCTCGAAGCGGAAATAAAACCCCTCGAAGCGGAAATAAAACCCCTAGAAGCAGAAACAAATTCCCTCCAAACAGTCGAGACAAGTTATGCGAAAGAGCAATTGGGAGTGAAACCTGGAGAAACAAGTTTACTCGGTGTGCCTTGGGACAAGGAAAAGGATACTATCAAAGTTAAATTTCCGGATTCGTTGAAAGAAATTACGAAACGAAGTCTTTTGGGAAACATCGCCAAAATATACGATCCTCTGAGGATTGTATCACCCACAACATTACAAGGAAAACTAATCTATAGAGAAGTTTGTGATGCGCGAATGCCTTGGGACAAGGAACTGACACCAGAATTGCTTGCCAAATGGATTTCGTGGGAACAAAATCTACCAAAGGAAGTGGAGACAACGAGGAGTCTTGTTGGTTATGAAGAAGAAATTGGAGCAATTGATCTACATGCCTTCGGCGATGCTAGTGGCAAGGGAGTGTCATCGGTCGTATATGCCGTAACCGAGCAACAGTCCGGTATCAACCAAGGTATCGTAGCGTCGAAGTCCAGACTCGCCAAGAAAGGTTTAACTATTCCCAGACTTGAACTTGTCGCAGGTCATATGTCCACGAACTTGCTTCATAATGTGAAAGAGTCCTTGATGGGATTTCCGGTTCGAAACACGTTCAGCTGGCTCGATAGTACCGTAGCATTATATTGGATAAAGGGAAATGGCGAGTATAAACAATTTGTTAACCATCGCGTCCGGAAGATTCAAGAAAAGGACTATATACA
>CACRXK020006391.1:0-17189 GCA_902702795.2 Paramuricea clavata | reverse complement strand
TTCCCCCCCCCCCCCCGGTAGCGACGTCCCTGAAAAACAGGCATGCCAACAAACGAGTGGGTGTCTTTAAATACTTTCATCAACAGCGAAGGCCCTTCATCAGAAAGTTAGTTGCACAGCACTACATTGTGAAAAGTCTTCGTTGGAAATGGAAATTTTTTATGTATTAGCAATGGAAACACCAGGCGGAAATCGAATTCTAGTTAAAAATATTATTGCCCAGCAAATAATTCGTAAAAGAAGAGTATTCAAAAAACATTTGGTATATCAAAATATTTATCGAGTAACGTTTTGTCACATTACAAGCGACATCATCAGACTAAACACAATCAAGCTATTTCATCTATTTTATAACAAATTAAAAAATATATACGATATACAATTACAAACGGTTAAAAAGTTAAAATTAGAAAGATACAATGTTCATGGTATATTCACATGTACAAGATACTGAGATTAGTGAAAGATATAGATTAAAAAGGAATGTCAAGTAGTTAGCGTCAGTGTTAATTAAAGATGTTAGTGAATTAACACGAGGAAACACTTACTTTAAGAAAACACTTTCTTAAGCAAACACTTACTTTTACTCACTTACTTAAGAAAACACTTACTTAAGCAGACACTTACTTTTACTCACTTACTTAAGAAAACACTTACTTTAGGAAACACTTACTTTTTAACCGTTTGTAATTGTATATCATATATTTTTAAAAATTTGTTATAAAATAGATGAAATAGCTCAACTGTATTTAGTCTGATGATGTCGCTTGTAATGTGACAAAACGTTACTCAATAAATATTTTTATATACCAAATGTTCTTTGAATATGCCTCTTTTACGAATGGTTTGCTGGGCAATAATATTTTTTTATGTAGTTCAGCAACCACGGCAGTGATCAACCTTGGTCCTAGTGTCCCAGTTTTGCTGACAAAGCTATGGGTGCGTCCAGAAATGCTTAGAAATCTGAGCAATCGGATGCTGTCACAGCAATGGAACGATGCATTGAAGACATTAGGAAATGGATGAGTGAAGACAAGTTGCTTTTGAATGATGAAAAGACCGAGTTCCTCCTTATCGGAACTAAACAACGACTCGCCAAGGTTAACCTCGATCACATTACAGTTGGAACCACTGATATTGCTCCTCAACCTGTTGCCAAAAATCTCGGGGTATGGATGGACTCTAACCTTACCATGAGTACACACATTTTAAGAACTAGTTCCTCTGGGTTTTATTTCTTATATAACATAAGACGTATCAGAAAATATCTTACCAGAGAATTGACTGAGACATTAATACATGCATTCATATCAAGTCGTTTGGACTATTGCAACAGTTTGTTGTATGGACTACCCAATTGTCAGCTGGCTAAGTTACAAAGAGTGCAAAATGCTGCTGCACGTCTAATATTTCAGGAATCGAAGTATTGTCGAATTACACCTCTCTTGAAGAACTTACATTGGCTACCCGTCAAATATCGTATTAATAAAGTACTTTTACTTACGTTCAAAGCCATTCATGGAATGGCTCCACAGTATCTAAGTAACCTTATTAGTCTCAAGAAATCTAATAGATACAGTCTTCGTTCTAGCAATACTTTATTACTTAGCACTCCGTCCCTCAAGTCATTTAAGACTTTGGGAGATAGGGCATTCTGTATGGCTGCCCCAGCGTTGTGGAACAGTCTACCGTACTCTATTAGAAATTGTAGCGCTGTAAATAATTTTAAACAATTAGTTAAGACGTTTTTATTTCGTCAAGCTTTTGATTAGCTTGGAACGTTTCTTAGTGTAATATATTTGTAAAATTCTTAACTTCTGTAATGCGCATTTGAAAATTGTATGGTTGATAAATGCGCAATATAAGCTAATAAATTATTATTATTATTATTAGAAATAGACCAACAAAAAGTGTACAGTACAAAATTGCATTCGGAGATTTCAGAGCGTGTTCTTGCCATGTGTTCCATTATAAGAGATTTTAAGCTTGGCATTCATGCGTAAAACAACAATTTATGCTTTGAGACGATAAAGGGTAAATGAATTTTTTATTTTAAAACTGCAATACGAAACGAAGAAGTTAAACGACAATTTTCATCAAAGAAAATCAGACGCTGTCATTTGCCATTGCCCTCAAACGTAAACATTAAACTCCCTATTTGCATATAAAGATACGAAACGATCTTTCTTTGATGATTTTTCTTTGTGTTTTCCTCATTTTTTGAGTTTTTGAAAGCTAATTAAACCCCTAATGAAATTTGCAACTGTCAAAAATATTACAGTTTTCCACATTCTTGGCTTTCATGCAGATGTACATCTAACTCGTACAGCAATACTAAATACCAAAGCGAGAGATCTTGGAATCATGCTGTGCACTCACCATGCCCATTCCTTGACAATATCCAACATCAGGATAAAGCCATGAGAGCCCCTTTAATATCCTTCTCAGCCGCCTCGTTCCAGTGCTGGTCGGTGTTGAGAAACATGCATTGCTGGGCAATGTTCGCAACAGATCCTTTTCAATCTGTTTAGCCATAGCAGTAGTACTATCACTTCCACTCGCTTTCACAATTTGCTGCAAAATAAATATATGTGGATATTGGATATTTTCCAACACTGACTCCTGGATTTTGAAATTATATTTGATTTTGATCTACACAATGGACAATTCCAGCTGTCGACTAATTTTTGATCTAGACAAGAAAGACGAAATATATCATTATAGCTCAAAAGAGCATCCTAAAATTAGTAAAATTACTAAGTTTGGTACTTTGGTTGCGAAATGTTATAAAATATGGAAAATATAGCCCTGTGAAATTAGCAAGTTTTGAGTATTTTAGTAATAGTATTACGCGCGGTAAAAATGCACCATTTTTGAGCCGAAAGTGGTTATTTTTACCTCGCGTAATACTAAATTTCACAGGGCTGTATTTTCTGTATTTTACAACATTTCGCAACCAAACTTTGCAATTTTACTAATTTTAGGATGCTCTTTTGAGCTATACTGATACATTTCGTCTTTCTTGTCTAGACAAAAAAATTAGTCGATAGCTGAAATTGTCTATTAGAAGAACGAAATCCATTACCATAGCTGGAAAGAGCACTTGCGAATTGTTGTAAAATGAGGAAAATATAATCTTGTGAAGTTCGCAAATTCTGTATATATTTGAATTACGCGCGGGAAAAATAACCATTTTTGAGTCGAAAGTGGTTATTTTTACCACGCATAATACAAATATATACAAAATTTGCGAACTTCACAGGGCTATATATTTTCTTCATTTTACAACATTTAGCAACCAATCTTTGCAGTTTTTCACATTCTAAGATGCTCTTTCTAGCTATGCTATTGGATTTCATTCTTCTAATTACCTTGATCAAAATTTAGTCTATAGCTGGAATCAGCCATTAATTGGACAGTCAGTGGTGTATACAATTACACATTTTAATTATTAACCTTGTATGAAAAATCCATCGACTCTTTTTTATGTAAAGCACCTGACGTTCTCATCCAAATCTAAAAAGGAATTACACAGCAGTTAGTGCAGAGCTGGGGAACATCGCGGTCAATTGAGGTTGTGCATGCACTTACCGGAGCTCTCATGCTATGAGGAATACCGGCATAAACAAGTTCCCTGAGCTTGTCTGTTCTTGATAGTGTGGAGGAGACCTAGAGGAAGAAATATTATTAGAACATCCACTAATGTAATGGGACTCAGCCTAGAGGCTGCAAAATGACAGATTGTAACTGCCAATATAGCTGGCTGAATCTTGCATGTGTAAGAGTTTACTAACTTTATCCCAAGTAAGTTCACCAAGTTCCTGGTTTTGTGTGAACTCCAGATGAGCTTGCCACTTTAGTTTTTGACTCGGATCTTCATCAGTTATGAAATGACTTGATTCCGAACTTTCATCTTCTGCTGCAGAAAAAACGATAATAATTATATTCTGACCTGACATATGAATATACATGTCCATTTCGCCATTAAACTCAACAAACTTGTACATAATTTCTGCATATTTTACATACTTGATTCCACAGTAAATCCAAATTCATCATACTCTCCCCCAGGACTCACACCAGCATCTTCAGTCTACAAATTAAATAACATTTATTATATACCCTTGATCTCAGACTAATCCATTTTTAAAACCAATTAATAACCCATTAGGATACCTGCACGTGAGCTAATAATTACACTAACTTATTATTAAATTTTACTCTGTCTAACACCAGACAATTTTACTCATCAGGAGAGCACTGCCACTCAAAGGGTTAATATAGGATTTACAGTAAGCCCCTTGTTAGGAGGATAATTAACATAACATTTGAATGATTACACTTTGTGAGGAGTACGTCTAATACATACAAACAGACTCTGTTTTGACTTCAGCCACTAAAGTTTATATCGCAGTACCTGTTGAATTCTAGCTAATATATCTTGAGGCCAGATACTTGGTGTAAGAGCCGAGAAAGGAGCACCAGCTGGAGGAACAAATGAACCACAGACTGGACTGTCTGCAGCATTGATCGTCATGTCATCCCATAACAGATCATCATCTACTGCACTGTCATCACCTTCGCTGCCCGATGCTGCTTTTCAAAGAAATGCAATGCAATTAGTCACTTGTAAACTATATATACATTAATTATCTTAACTGGATATATTAGCTCTATCAGTTTTAAACTGTCCTAACTCCCTATTGATCCAGTAAGAGTAATCTGTTATCGACAGACCTGACACTCCAGATCAAGTGGCAGAAATTGTGAGTTTTATTTTACAAAGTCGTTTGAACTTCACATGAACCAATCTTTTCTACTATTTGACATAGGAAAATTAAATTTCTATTGATGGGTTTTTGAATGTAAAAACTAAACTCTTAACATTATTGGTTATTATATATTTCCCATACAAGAATTTTATACGAAAACTAGTATGCAAAATCTTACGTCAACATCGGTTAAACGTATGTCAACTTAGTACAAAGAGTACGACCTTGTACGGCATTTCTAATTTATTTACTTTGCCATCATGCTTATACATTCATTGGCTGGGAAACCATGCACTGAACAGCTATTGCTGTGTATTGCAGGAATCAAAATAGGCAAAATTAAGGTACACATATACTAACCACAGACAGTACCACAACCCAACCATAACTCATGACTTGCCAAAGTCAAAACATATACATTGCACATTGCAATTTGTCAACCTTTCATGTTTCAGTAAACATCACTATTTTATAGCATATATTCATCTGCCAGATAGTTTGTTTAATTAACCATATAAAACACAGCTTGAGTTCAATCTTCAACCTTGCCATTTAATTGTTACAATAGACAAAATTTATAACATTTTTCTTGTAAAGAAGTCAGATTTTGGGACTAAATTTGCAGTGTTATTTACTGAATACTGCAAAATACTAAGTTCGCATTGAGTACTCTTACATTCCATAGACATATCATAAAACGCTTTTGAATACCAAAATTTTAATAATTAATTTTAAACCACGAAATCAAAATATAGCCCTGGCTAAATATTGTTACTGTACAATTTTAACTTTTGCTCGAGAATTTTAAAACTTAACGGTAAAACAACAAAAGAGCTTGTATTTTCAACACAAAATAACACCAAAAACATAGAAAAAAGCTTTGTTTTATTGGCCATAACGAGGTCAAAGACTTATCGGCAAAAATCGAATTTAATGCTTCTTTTTATATTAATACCTAACCTACAAATTTAAAGTGATCATATTTCAAATTTCAAATAAACAGCGCGGCAATTGGGTTAACTATAAAAGGAAGACATATTTAACTTCTGTTTAAATGTAGTTTGAAAGAATGCAAAGAAATTATTTAATAAGTAATGGGGTTTAATATTTGCACACGTAGCCAAACGCCATTTGACAGGCTCGCAAAATTAACAAGCGTAACAAAACTGGTTTAGAAGTCGACGTGTAAGCACAACAAGAAGCCAAAACTATACCTTTGGTATTCTTCTTGCTGGTAGCCGTCTTCTTGTGTCTCTCAAAAGCGAATGCACTCGTAGGAAGGTACATTCTTGGCCGAAAATCTTGCTATCTTCTGCGATCAATGATCATCTTTGCAAGCGTAGGTTGTGGGTTTTATACCCGGTACTAGGTAGCAAATGCCGGTATTACGAGCAAAATGTTGTGCGACGGCGCAGTTGGGGCCAAAAGACCGAGTGGCACACTTTTGGTGGTTTAAATCGCTAGACTGGTTTAAATAAATGAATTCAATCCCCGAACAAATTACATTCATAACCCAATGTTTCAACACTCCGATGTAGTAAAATATATATTCAAGGGATGACCCGTCATCCCTATTCAAAGTATGATTCATATCAACCTCGTACCCAGAGTTCTCTTTGTGCTATCAAAATGCCACGCTTCTAGGCAGTGTCTTTGACCATAACGAATCTTTAGTCAGTGATAATGATCGTACGAGTTCCGCATGCATCATATTGGCAAATATTGCACTCATTCCCCAGGGACCAACTCAACAGAAGCCGCCATGGAGCGCTGCACCTTCCTTTGGCCTCAAAGTGACAAAACGCAACAAAGCAACGGTTTTACTAACACTAACCCTATTACAAACAGAAACTCTAACCGTAATCCTAACCCCAGACCTAACCCTAACCTAACCCTACTCCAAGTTTGTTTCTAAACCAATCTTGAAGAAAACATTTTTGACGAAATGTCATTCTGAGGTCAGTGAAATAACTTTTTCCAATAATAACTTTTCCCAATAAAGCCTGATCTCCATATATTGGTCGTTATAATGGTCGTCAAAATAGAGTCACGATCTTTCTCAACGGCCAGTTTATATTAAGACTTATAACAGTTTATACCTGTAAACCACATATAAATCATAAGTATTCCCTAGTCAGTATAATCACTCCGCGTATTTTCAGTTCTAAAATGTTGTATTTCGGCTGATGAGAAAGATCGTGACTCAATCTTTACGACCGTTACGACCCTATGGAAACTAGGCTTAAATGTATATAAATTTCCATATTAAGACCCCGTTGAACCATGTCAATGTGCTCGAAACTAATGCAAAAGTCACCTACTCATTGTTCGAGTCTATTTGCATATAGGTTTCAAATATAGGTCAGTTCACTGGTTCGCCACATGAAGAGATCGACGTCAGTTTCAACTAGATCTATCTAAGTCACTTGAAGCAGAACCTCGAATTTTTCGTAGCCAAAAAAGACGAAAACTCCGGCAGAAATCCGGTCAATGAGCGTTCTCAGCATATTTGTTTCGATACGCATTCCGACGATATGAACGATAAATCATCTGAGAAATTTCATTATTTTAAATAATTAAGGTGTCCTAGCAACATTGCAACTAATTTGACCAGCCAAAAAGGAATACTGTTGTGACCACATGCTGACATTGCTAGTTAGTATCATTTCACTTGCTTTTCCGCATTCGTATAGACTAGAAACACTCATATAAGCAAAGCTGTTATGATGGCATATTCAAACGGCTTTTTTGCAAACTACCCTATAATTGAATCTAAAGAACCACTGAACGGACCAAAAAATGTTTTTGCAGAGCCATGGAATCGAAGCGATGTTACTTTGGCTATAGAAAACTACACATTTCACGTCCACAAAAGTATTTTGACCATGCAATCACCTGTGTTTGAGGCGATGCTGAATGGTCATTTCAAAGAAGCTTGGCAAAGCAGAATTACCTTGGAAAACAAAACGTACAAGCCCATGGTTGAGTTGCTGAAGCTTTTCTATCCCCCCAACATGATCGAAGGCGAAAAGGTTGTTATTTGCGACGAAAACGTCATGCCAATTCTGGAACTAGCGGACGAGTTTCAGGCAGTCAATGTAATCAAGCAATGTATTGATGACTTTATTAACAGCGACCAGGTTACTTCGCAAAACGTCTTAAGAATTTTGCCGTATGCTTTTCGTTATTACGAGTCAGCTATACCGAAGCTATCTGAAGTGGTTAATCGTAGTGTGTCAGTAACACGCCTGAAAGAATTCCACTCAAAAATGACAGACGAAAAGGATGCGGGTAAAAGCACTCACATGATATGGGGTAAGTTCTTCCACCTGGAAAAAGTTGCAGGAAAAAGTTACGACGTCATAACTTCAGTCTTTGATCATTTCGTTCGGCAAATGCCGTTCCGGCTCCAAGTAGCAGATTCCCGGCTCCAAATAGTAGATCTCTTCAACCCAATCTGTGAAGGTTGTGGCAGGCGAATTGCCAGTGTCAATTTGAACTCATTTGCCGGAATGAAGGGATGCAAGAAATGTTTGCAAAGATGGAAAGATAGGTTTTACTCTGATATCCCACAGAATGTAAGAGAAATGTTATGGGAACTACTGTTACAAGTTGAAGACATTTCAACTGCTTCTAAAGAACAGTCACAATAAACGAAATACTTTATGCTGTTTATAATAAAACATTCTAAAACAATTTTGAACTAATATTTTTGACAGAAATAGGGACTTATCAATTCTAGACTGATTCGTGTTAAGTAGGGTTTTGTCATAACTATAGTCATTCATTCAACTAGTTTTGTGATAACTAGTAATAATTATTTATCTTAAATAGCCATAAACTGTACTAGTTATGCATGAATGTTTAAGTGACGTCAACGTTTTAATTTAACTGTGCACATTGCGATTGTCGGGCTGATTTTTGTATTCACTTTTAACTTTTAAGCCCATGTCAAACAAGCATGAGAATTGATGACAATGGACCATTTGCATTATACACTAAATTTTGATCTAAACAAGTCTAGACAAAAATTTCATCACAGCTTGAATGAGCATCACAAAATTAGTATTCCAAAGTTTCGTTGCGAAATGTTGTAAAATGCGGATAATATAGCCTTGCGAAGTTTGCCGTTTTTCAGTCATTTTGTATTACAAACGGAAATTGACAGCCCCGAAGGGTATTGGGCTGTCAATTTCCCCCACGTAATGCAAAATGACTGAAAAACGGCAAACTTCGCAAGGCTATATTATCCGTATTTTACATTTCGTAACGAAACTTTGGAATATTACTAATTTTGTGATGCTCTTTCAAGCTGTGATAAAATTTTTGTCTAGACTTGTTGAGATCAAAATTTAATCTACAGGGTGTATAAAAAAAAGGAGACCTTTAGAAATCAAGCATATTGTTAAAATTTGAATGCCATTTCAATTGCACATATGCTGAACTGTGGTGCGTGAAATATTGATGGAGTGCATATATTAGAAAAAGGAGACCTTTAGAAATCAACCATTGTTATAATTTGAATCCTGGAGCACTTTGCTAAGCACATAGCAGATTGATCCCAGGAGCAGAAAATCTTTAGTTTAAACCTTATTTCAAATTCTAAAGGTCTCCTTTTTCTAATATATGTATCCATCAATATTTCACGCACTAAGGTTCAGCATATGTGCAATTGAAAAGGCATTCAAATTTTAACAATATGCTTGATTTCTAAAGGTCTCCTTTTTTTGATACACCCTGTATAATGCAAATGACGACTGCCAACTCTCATTGACTCTCTTTGCTTCGCATTAACTGGTTCAAATATTGATCGAGTGTTTTCCAATCAAAGTCAGGAACTCTCATGCAACTCTCGTTAATTTAACCGGGGCATGAGAGTTGAGAGAACTCTCATGCAAACTCTCGCTTCTCAACTCTTGTTTTCATTTGACCGATCAGGATTTATGTTCCCTGAATAGCAGTATTGAGCCATGGAGTAATTATATACAGAGGTCTCACTTCAGGTGAGGGATTTCCAGTCCACCATGTTCTTAGCAAGTGCCTCCTAAAGAGACTCCAGTAACTCCAGACGAAGGGCCTTCGCCCAAATTCTCCTTATATATTTTCAGGTGGTTGCATCCCTACCAATGAAAGCTTGCCCTAAAGAGAAGGCATCACCCCCTGAAAACATATTGAAATTTAATGTTCCAGGGGGGTGTTAATGCATTTTGAAGACCAAAATAAACTTGACCTATATAAAGCCCCATTCAAACAAGCATTAGAAATGTAGCCTGCATTTGACCACTGATTCTGGACAACCAACAAGCAACACTCACACAAACTCCCATTTTTCATCAATCCTCACCTTTGTTTAATTGACAGAGGCTTTAATTCATAAACAGTAGTCATAGTTGGCAGCTGGTTTCATTCCTCTGTGAATAATAACACCTTAATTAAAACATAAACAGAGAAATAAATTTTGAAAATAAACATATAATTATCAACATATAAAATATAATTTAATGTTTATAAATAGGTTCCTCCAAACATCAATTTGTTTTCTTATTTCTTCAGTATTTCACTATGGCCAGCAGTTTGTTGGTTGCTCTGTAAAACTGGGCTCTCTTGCATTTCATTAAATTCAAATATTTTCTGTTCAGCTTCACTTTCTTCACGAATAAATCCGTAATAAATTATGAACGAGAATAAACCAAAACAAATTATCAATGTCCTGTATGAGTTTAGTTTACTCGAGTCATACTTTAGAGTATCGTTGACTTTGTGATGTCGTGCTGGTGATTTTGAATAAGCTATTGGCTCATCTTTTCTGATTTGGTCATTCTTGGTAGAGTTAGTCCTAATTTGTCCCTGAAATGCTGTGATTTTCCCATTAATTGTACAATTTCTAAAAAAGGAATTAAATGTGCACATAAATAATTTAATTACACACATAATATATGCTAACCAGGCTGCTGAGAGGTTGCACATGGGGTCCGGGGCAAAACTTTCCCAGGGGGCTCCTAGGATATCATATAATTGTAAAACAGGTGTTTACAATATATTACACTTTATTGCACATTGTCGTTTTCTAGGATTCATTTTCTCAGTTAATTGATCTTGTATCAAGGAATTTTAACATTGTTAAAAACGGCTCTTTGATCTCTTTGTTTCAAACAAAGAAAACAAATTCAAAAGGTCATGATAACCCAGTTTTAAGCTGGGAGCCCGGGGCAGAGTACCTTCCTAATTATTCATAAAATATACATGATAATAATTTGCCTAAAAGCTAAAAAACACTCAGATAAAAACCATGAGGTATTTCTAACATTACCTGCATAAAAATAAACCGCTACTCCTCCCGACAAACGAAGTTTCGCTGACTTTTCTTAAGAGAAAACCCGTCACTCTTCTGAAAGTCGCCATCTTGAACGCGCAAAACGAAATCTGAGAGACTGGTAACTAACTCTGTGTTTCCAAAAAATCATTTTGCAAAAATTTCCTCCAAATTTCCTTTAAAAAAGACATTTCATTTCGTTAATTTTCGCATTATTTTTAATATTTTTGAATTTCGATATAAATTGCTTTTAAAAACATTTGTTCTACTTTGTCTGACTGGAAATTTCTTTAGAAAATTCCAGAATTTTTTAACAATGATTTTCTGTAAAGACTAAAAATTAAGAGCATATTATAGCAAGATGTCATAAACAAAAAGCTCATCAAGATTTCTAGTACGCCCAATGCCCTAATTTAACTTAGAATTAGCAGATTTTATTTGAACAAAAATGAGAAACAAAAATTATAACACGATTCCTATACAACCTAGCCTGCATGGCAGGCGGTACGTAGGAAATACCGCCTGCCGCAAAACTGGGTGTAAATGAACTACCGCCCCTGAAGCATCAACGCTATTTATAGATGCATTAATTAAGTAAATATTCAAAATTAGCCACTCCCAAGCTGCTCCAAAGTCCCAACTGCCCAACCAGTGCTTCCATTTTCAAGGAAATTTCCTTTTCTAAAGAAATTCTAGTGTCGAAAAGGAAAATCTAAGGAAGAGAAAAAATCTAAGGAAATCTAAGGATTTTTTCCCAACAACTTAAATATTCATCCAAGTGCATTAGTGCAGAAGAATGTTTCGCTATTTCTTGAATTTTTGAGTGAATTATCAATTATGTTCAATTAAAAATCTGGTTTTAACTTTTTCCTCGTGTTTCCGAAAACTTCCGAAAGTTTTTGAGCGACAGGATTTGGTATCTTTTGGCGCCAAACGGTGTGAATTAATTATTTATATCAATGGAAAGGTATATGTTGTAAACTCACTGAACAAATATTTAATTTTAAACAGTATAATAGCCTGTGGTTTTTTAGCTAGCAATTATCTTTGTTAATTGTGCTATTTTGTGCCTTTAAAATTGATTAAATCCTTTGTATTGCTACAAAAGCACTGCAAACCGCCTAATGAAATTTCAAGGAATTTTCAAGGAAATAACGTATACAATCTAAGGAATTTAGAGAAATTTTGATGACAAAAATGAGAAATTTTGATTTTGAAAATGGAAGCACTGTGCCCAACATAAAATAAATTCCTTGATTCTCATCACCGCCCGACTGAATTTTAAAATCCTCGTGAAAACGTTTTATTTTTAGTTACACAATATAAATGTACCGCCCGACAAAATAATTCAAGACAGTTAATTTTTTCATATTTTATATAGAGTTTTTATTGCCATTTTAAACTTCCAATTTGAAACAAACAGAATTTTGAGTGAAATTTCATTGTATTTTAAAGAAACCCAGTCATTCTGTCATTGTTCGTGGAGATACGAACTATTGATATATAAATTATATAAATTATATAAATATAAAAAATAAATCTCCCACTGTCTTCGACATTTCAAAGTGTAGACTGTGTCTAGTGATGAGAATCAAGGAATTTATTTTATGTGTTAATATAAACCAAGCCCGTTTAGCCGTTTAGCTGCCTTAAAACGGTGGTTTAATAAGCTCAAAATACAAAGCATGCAAGTCTATACTATAGATTCATCATCAGTCAACAACCAAACTAAAAGTATTGAACCTTATAGAACGATAGTTTTTATTTGTTTACAACTATACATATTCAACGGGTATATAAGAGTTTAACAGTTATTTGATAATTACTGCATCAACCGGCCCCCTGTTTATACTTTGGAGGTTCGTATATAATATCTATCAAGTATCTTTGGTTCAGAACATGACTGATAGGCCTATATGGAAATCCCACTGTTCGATTCAGTGAAGAAATATCTCCTAATTTCTATCGATAGTTTTAGTAAAATGTCAACATTATGGCGATTTATGGCCTTTGAAAGTCAAGCGAGATAGTATATTATCAAATTAATACGCATGTAATGCACCTATCAATGTTTTCCCCCTGAGAGGGGGGTGCGGGCAACCCAGGGGAATTTTGACATTTTTAAAATTTTGTAGTCAAAATCCCCACTGTTGGGCAAGGAACGGCTGTCAAAATTCCCCAGTACATTCCTAAGATAACAAGGCACACATATGTTTTCCAATGCGAACATACAGTCTATACTGGTTTAAACTTGGTAAAAATTGAGACACAGTGTATAAAATATCTTTTCCGATGAAACTTGGTCTTGCTTCTCTGCCATACTTGTTACCAGGCAAAACCGCGCAAACTTTCAAGATGGCGGATGTCAAAATTTCCCGACTCTGGGAGTTGATGCATAGGTCAAATTCCCCTCACTGGAGCTTCATAGTGTTGTCAAAGTCCCCTGGGTCGCCCGCACTCCCCCCTCAGGGGGAAAACAATGATAGGTGCATTACTTGTAACGATAATCAGAATTGATGAGAAAATATGGAGTCTTTCTGTATGTTTATAGTGATCTGATCTCACTGTTCATTATAAGGCTGAAGTAGTTTGAAACTCGTGTGCAAATAAATCCAGTATATATGTACAGTACGTACCTTGATATACAGTACAATCAATCAATATCATTTTATATTCCAGGCAACACTATCAGTGTTTATTCAGTGATATATACGAGGGTTGCCAAAGCGAACAAAACAATGTCACAAATATGAGCGCCATACTCCGACAAATTGATACAATATGATGATGAATGTTGCATAGTTTTGTGTACATGTGTGTTCACAGCTTATATCTGAAGTATTTTTCGTAAAATTTATTAAAACTTTGAGAATAAATACATAAACAATCAACAAAACATGTATATTTTTAAACAAGAAAATCGTAAGCGCCAGCGCTAATTGTAGTCAGCACCATAACGTTGTCGTTACTGCGCATGCGATAAATCTCCAAGAATCTTGGAGATTTCATCGTATTTTACCAGGGTCTTCCTCAGCTCACGCGCCACCACGAGGAAGACCCTGGGGACGAGGTTGGACTAGTACATGAAAAAATTTTTTTTGAAACAAATTATTTTTGGCGACCTCCCCCCGTCGCCAAATAAATTTCGGTCAGTGTACCATTTTAGGGGCACAAAATTTTTTCCGAACATATCAAAATTTTTCGGGACATCACAAATTTTCTCCATTTATCAATAAAATTTTTCTAAAATTCCGAAAATTTCTAGAATATTCGAAATTTTTGTAAATATACCTCGTTTCTTTCCAAATTCATAGTTATTTTTGTCAATTAACTTTCTCTTGTCCTAGGAATTACCCGAATTTCTTCTGCAAATCTACCTGAATTTACCTGAAATTGGCTACGGCCCTGCAACCGACTGACGAACAGGGACGCCGAGAGGTTGACGAGACCAACAACCTCTATCTTGCCCTTTTCGCGAAAATATTTAACCCAATTAGCAGTCCTACCGACTGAATAGCAGTCCTGCCGACTGATTAAAATTTCTGGGGGGTGTCACCCCCCCCCACACCCCCCGTATCTCCGGTCTTGGAAATAGTATTGTAGTATTTTAACCTTAAAACCCAACTATGCTAAGTAAAACTCCCTAGTTAATACAGGGTCGGCACTAGATCATAGACAAGATACGCACATATCTGAAACTGCAATACATACGAGTCAGCGGTATTTCAAGAGCAGTAAACTTTATATAAACGCAATAAAGACATCATTATTACAAATGATGCATTACAAATAAACAAATCATTACAAATGGAGATTTAAAAATTGTTATATCGATAAATAGGTATGTGTAAATCGAAATATATATTTACTTTTATTACCTATTTGGGGTTAATTTAAAAATCATTTTAAAGGGAATTTTCCAAGGGAAAAATATAGCCCACATGTGGCATACAGGCATAGTATTTAATAAATATTGGTGACATATTCATAGGAAAACACATGCTGGTCAACTTTGCACGTTTGTCGCTTTTATATATGCCTTGTGGAAGCGAGCAAATTTTTGTTAAATGTTCTGTATTTGCTATTGATTATTGAATACAAGGTGAATAATTAATATAATGAATTATGAATAATGAACTCAATCCAATAACTGTGTCTGTGTTTCCCTTTGGAGTTGACCACCGCCCATTTTAATTAAGGGGTGTCTGCTAGAATTCCCCTGCAAAAGCCGATGATGCCCTGCAGCAAATTTTTTTTGGGCCACTCTTTTTTCCAAAAATGTTGGCGAGTCGGCCTGCCAATCCAGACGACGAGTAATTAATCGTCTGGCATTGGACAGAGTAAATACTAAGTAGGGCACATTTGGGCACTTTCACATTTCCAGTTAATGAGTTAATATTAACAACATTAAAAACAGACTAGGATGCCAAAGGCTAGTTGGATGCTTCTTTGCCTGCAACAAACCATAAAGTGGGACTGCCACATGATCAATGTTAGATTTCAGCAATGAAGAGAAAACACATGGGACTTGACCTGGGTGGCGATACATTGGCATTCACCCAGGTCTTGGCATCATCACAATACATCTCACATCATAAACGCACCCGGGTTATGCCTGTGCGATTTTCACAAAAACAATCAATCGAGTCATACACGTCACAGTTTTACTATTCATGTCTCATTTTAGCTTGAATGTTCAGACTTATGTATCACTTATATTTCATATCATTTTACAACTCATATATCACCAGTATCATCACTTTATATCTATGTTATAAATCAAGCTTCACCAACATCATCACAGTCCATGCATCATCATAACATAATTCACTAAAATCATCATTATCTATACCATTCCAATTCTATCAGTCACATTGAATCGAAATTTCATTTCACTCCACCCATCATTTGATGTTCACCCAATAAAATGTCCCAACAGGTCAGCAGGGCCATTTCGCAGCATTCCAGGATCTGAATACCTGCAACCACCTTTTTGATCCAATTCCAAAAGAAAAACAAACAAAAATTTTTTTTGGGCCACTCTTTTTTCCAAAAATGTTGGCGAGTCGGCCTGCCAATCCAGACGACGAGTAATTAATCGTCTGGCATTAGACAGAGTAAATACTAAGTAGGGCACATTTGGGCACTTTCACATTTCCAGTTAATGAGTTAATATTAACAACATTAAAAACAGACTAGGATGCCAAAGGCTAGTTGGACGCTTCTTTGCCTGCAACAAACCATAAAGTGGGACTGCCACATGATCAATGTTAGATTTCAGCAATGAAGAGAATCAATATTTTAACAAAATAATTGTTATTAATAAAATAATTGTTAAAAGAATCAATATTTTAATAAAATAATTGTTGTCAATTAATAAAATAATTGTTATAAATTGTTGGGTTAATAATTATTGGGTTAATAATTATTGAAATATGTTGTGCTATAGCAGACTATAAAGTGATTATGCATATATAGTACATAAAATGGACATTAGATGACTCAAGCTGGCCTAGTTAGCCAGGCTTGTCTTCAGTGTCTTGGTTAGCCAAGATCCTGACTCATATGATAACAATTTCTATTCTGGCAAGGCAGGCTAGCCTGCATGGCTCATGTAAACAGGGCCTAAGATGATACATTTTAACATCATACAGTAGGCATGTGAATATCATACTGGCAGATAATTGAATGAAAGCCTTTTTCCATTGTTGTGTATTTCTACCATTTATTTGTAGTGTTAGCACTTGTTTCTGACTTTCTCAGGTTTTATTGATGTATTTTGAAAAGCCAGTCATGTATATATTAATATGAAATTGTATGAAATGTATATAATGAATGATTAGGGACCACCGGTCATTAATAATGGGAGGGGGGGGGGCAGTGGCGTAACGGAGAAAGAAGGGCCCTTAGGCATATTTGGTGTGGGGGCCCTGTTGACTGTTATTGTTTGACTGAGATCTAAAATTTAAATTGAATATTTATCAGTAGAATATGGAAAATTCTGTGTCTATAACAATGATAATAACAGTCTCCAACACATGTAACAACTTTTAAGAATAACTTTTGTTCTATTTGAGATGGAATACCGTCGTCGATGGAGCATT
>CACRXK020006390.1:0-25344 GCA_902702795.2 Paramuricea clavata | reverse complement strand
TTGTGACAAAGAATGCATTTTTCGTTAGATGACTGCATGTTAACACATAATTAAAAGTTGATGAATTTAAACTTTCTCGACACCATAATTATGTATAACCACTACAGTATAATCAGAACAACTTACACAAGTCGAACCGCTGAAATGGGAAGGTTCTTGTATTTTGACCAGGGGTGGAAACAATATTTTGCTCTCTGGGACGAAAAGAGAACATTTAATATAATCAGAACAACTTACAGAAGCCGAAGTGGTTTTCTTGTATTTTGACCTAATTTTAACATGAGAATCAGTAGCCAATCATTTTATCTGTCAGTGTTCATGCTTATATTACTTATATTTAAATGACAGAATTTTTACTTATTACGTCTATCACGTAACCATGACATCCTTTCAAATCATGCATGAATGTGAGAAAGTAAATATATGATTTCATACGTGATATTAATGTTTCTTTTAACGAATTTGTTGAACAATTATTAACAGGCGAAAAGAAATCACGAAAAACACAAAAACAAAATGTAAGTGTTGCTGTTATACAAGACCTATATAAGCTATTACCCTGGGGCCGGTTGTTCAAAGCTGGATTAGCGCTAACTCTGGATTAAAAGTTAACCTGCTGTTTTAGTTTGTGTATCTTTGCACGTCTGTTTATTCAAAACTTCAGAAAAGAAAACTCGTATTGATCCACACAAGATTTCTGAAGAAATATTTCCAAGTTCATAAACAAGCTATAATAGTTTTGTTTGTGGACACACCACGTAAATTTATTACTGCAAAGCTTTCGATCCGTAAGCCTGGATCTTCATCAGTGCTAATAATATGCATATTATTAGCACTGCTGAAGATCCGGGCTTACGGATCGAAAGCTTTGCAATAATAAATTTACGTGGTGTTTCCACAAACAAAACTGTTATATTTTATCGCTATGCAAACATACAAAGAACTTATTCATAAACAAGCTGTTGGGAAGTGTGCTGTGAATTTTAGCTTAACCTAGGGTTAGCTAACCAGCTTTAGAACAACCAGACCCTGGATAGTAAATTAATGTTAAAATTTTACACACAACGGCTTATCCGTTATTTCACAGAAAAATGAAAAGGAAGAAAGGAAAGAAACAAAAAGGTACAATAAGATACTGTACTTTATTTACAATTATAATTTTTTATTTATATTAAACAGCTGATTACATACATGGGTAATTTTCGGTACAGAATACGTTTTCATCACAGTTGTTGATGTAAGAAGATTTGAAAATGAAACACGCGCTTACCACAGAGCTAGTGCTAGGTGTATGATTTTGTTTGTAAAAAACGTAAGAAATCACGACATTCTCAGCTGATGCTGTTAGCTTAAGGTGCTTGAAATGGCATTAAGCTAGTAGCGAACAAAGAATCTGTTATGAAACGTGTGCTACAATAGTCACTTCACATTTAATTGTCGTGCAAGCTAAATTTGTCTATTCAAGTTTCTATACGGTGTTTTTATTAAAATCCATGCCACACCTTAATCAGCTGGACTGAAGTTTCAGCGTGTTAACAATTCATCTGGTAATCAGCCCCTATTTTGTCCTGTACAATATTAAGTTCATGTATATATAAGACATGCATGCGTGCAACCGTAATTTAATACTGTAACAAGCATTCTGACTCTCACAAATTTCAATACACTATTCATGTTTTCCAGTAAAAAAAGAAAAACTTCATCGAAAGAAGAAAGTGAAGGTATATAGATATATAAATGTATCATATATATACACCTCTTATTAATGTGTCACATGCAACGGTATTTACAATATCGTGTATTATAGTGTTCCCCTTTAATATACTTAATCATGAAGCTGCAACATTTCGTTTGTTTAGAGTCTAAAGGGAAAACAAAAACACAGCGGAAAAAGAGAAAGCGAGTTAAGAATTTCTCTGATACAAGCAGTGAGGAGGAAGGTAATTAGCGCATTCAATTCGGCTGTCCTCTTTCAATAGTGAAGTTCAGATTTGACTTCCACTACCGCTACCATTAAGGGACCACTATAGCCAATCAGATGCGTTTGATATATCCGATCAACCAATCAGATGCGTACTAAGGCCGTTAGAAGTAATGGCAAGTTATTACTTCGGCTATCTGTAGGGAAAATAATGGAGTTTCCGAAGGCAAAGCAAACACTTTCGTCATATAATTGTTTCTCGTTTTACGTGGCATGATCTAGTGGCAAGTAATACACAAGAACTGGACGAGGTTCAGCAAAATATCTGGATTTGTCAGTGACGAGCAGATCGATTGTTAGCCCATGCTGAATGCAGAGACAAATAATTGATCTGCGAGCCACTGATTTTGCGACAATTAATTATATTAGTATCATTCATTCCATAAAGGAAAAGGAAAAGCGTAACAAGTAAAAAGTTAATTATATACTTGTCGTTGTTTTTCATTGCATTTGTCCATGTAATATTTTCGTTGCTCAGCTTCAACAGGTTTACTATCACAACGGTGCAACCATATATCATTTCTCACTAGCGAAATACATTAACTCAAGCAAACACATATGTAGAATGGGTTCAAGTCCGTCTCTCTTGAAAATAGCGATGCGCATGCACGAGCGGTGAAAAAAGGCGCGAAAATATGAGAGAAAAGTATAGGGAGAGTCGGACTTGGGACGTTTGCAAGCGCGCCAAAATTTACCGTCGGATGTTTCCTATGGAGGCGTGACTTGCGAGTTGACAACAACAACAAATTTTCGCGCCAATTTTTGCAAGTAACATTCGAAATGCTGCAAATGTCCCAAGTCCGTCTCTCCCTACTTTTCTCCTTGGACGAACTTGAACCAAATCTAGCAAACACAAAATCTTATCAAATTTGCAAAAGTTCGGAAAAATAAGCATGCTGTGGTGACAAACACCGCGGAAAAACGTCTGCGCATGCGTCAGCCTTACCTGTAATAGTATTGTGAACTTGATGAGAAGCTGTTCCGAACGTTTCCGAAGGCTCAAAATGGCGGTAAAAAGGAATGACTTCATTGTGCGTCTTTACAGCCAGATTTCGAGCGCAAAAATAAACATGTCATTCTAAAAACTAGGAATAAATACAGCCAGAAGATTCAAGAAATTGTATTGTACAAGAACATGAACTAAAGGTGATTGTTGACAAATTTATCGTGTAAAACATTTTGTTTATCAACTAAGCAACGACAATTTCCGAATTTTCGTTTGAGATACATTTCTTTAAAAAAAACTGTGTCGCCAAATATAAAAAATTTTCGTGTTCACAATAATTAAACTTTAGGATTTATTCTACAATTTGAGTGGGTTAAGAAGCTTAACTTTTCGAGAGTTTTCTTAACTTTTGAGTTTGAATTTTTGTTTTGAATAATTTTGCAAAAATTTTCGAAGTCGTGTCCGTTAAAATCAACAATTTTTTACATGAATTATATTTCATTCCATACTTTAAATGCCAGGACGCTTTCAATTAATGTCTAGTCTACCCATTTGCTATATTTTCTCGTTTATTTTACTAATTTTTGACCAATTAATAAGCATGTTTTTGTTTTAGAAATTGACTATTCAAATTCCCCGCCATATTTTCATAATTTGGTGCATGCGCAGACGTTTTTCCGCGGTGTTGTGGTGACATGTTTACAAAAGCAAAACTAATGCGCATGAGCAGATCATTTTTTGCAGCTGAGCAACGATTTTGGCCAATGCGCATGGTCAGACAAATTAGTTGCACCATCTATGTGCAGATGACGTGTTATTTGCTGTTGTTATTTGCAGGAAAATTAGCCAACAAAATTGAGAAAATAATCGTGTGAATGATAAATTCTATTTATGGCAAGCAAGTTATACTACAGTAATATACACAGGCTATCATACACTCAACGTCAAGCTGATTCAATTTATTACCCCGTTAAATTTTTTAAATGCATATATATTATCGATTAGGAAGCCCTTGTGACAAAGGTCATGCAGGTAAACTCTCGTACATTATATGCTAAATAAAAACTTATTTATATTTTCTAGATAATTCTGTAAACACGAAGCAGAGTAGCAGTGGTACTGATACCACACCAATACCTGATCAACAAGCTCAGGATATTAAACCAGAAACACAGAAGATTCGCGGCAGGAGAAAGCGAGTACTCAAGTCTAAAACGTATTTAAATGATGAAGGTTATATGGGTAAGTTTTGCTGCACGTATTATAGAAGTTTTATAGAATGTTTCCAGTTGTATAAAACACCTGTGCAGTTGAAGCACGGGGAGGGATTGGTATATTCAGCAGGGAAAAACGGAGCTGTATGCATGAAAACATTCAGAAAGACAGAGATGGAGAAAGTAGTAAAATGTATAAACATCGCATGAATTGAAATCGGTAAATTACTTACGCAAATGAGGAAGTCTTTAATAAGTATACTTATGAAAAATGCAATATAACAACTAGTGACTCGCTATGTTAGCAGATGTTATCACTCACATTCACAGATGATTAATTTACTAGTGTTTTGTATAAAACGTACAAAGATACGTAAGCATTCAATACAGTCTTTCGTAGTGACCTACTTTTGATTTTTTTTACATATATCATTGTCTGTCATGAAAAACATGTTTAATTTTGGAATAAACCGTCATGAGGTTTTCCGTTTCTCAATATCTTGTTATGTTTCTGAAATTGCCTTAATTGTGATGTCATTTACTCAACAGAGAACAAAATAGTATGCAGTGGAAGTTACATATTATGTACACTGTATGTATCAACTCCAGAGTCTTTCTCTGTCACACTGCATGTATAAAGAGAGGACTCTGGGTGCGTGTTGCGGCAGAGTGCGTTTGTGTACTCAGTTGGTATATCCTTTCGCGAAATTTACTAGATGCATTATGCTTAATACTTGTGAAGATCTTAATCACTTGGTAAATCGCTAGTTTATCACAATGCGGCTATTTTCCATAATTTGAAAAGGTTTCAAATAAGTGACGAACAAGAGATTTAAAAGATCAATTTGTTTCAAAATATTTTATGTTGAAAATAGATGTGTGATATTTCCATCACAATGGCACTTCACGTTTATGTTTATGTTTATATAGTTACAGAGAAAGTATACGAGAGTGAGTCTGCTAGCAGTGAAGACGAACAAAAGAAACCGACCGCTAAAGTTGAACCAAACAAGCCAGCATTAAAAGACTCAATACAACAACCTCCCAAAAAGAAATCAGCGAATAAAGTAACTAAACAAGCGTCACTTACAAGTTTCTTTAAAAGAACGTAGCTGTTATTATCCTGCTATAGTTAGAGTGTAAAGTTGAACAAACAAGTCATGCAGGCGATCATTAAGACAGGCGATCATAATAAGACTCAATATATACCTTCTTAAAAGAAACCAATTAACACATAAGGTAACTAAACAGCCAAACAGGTTTCTTTAAAAGAACGTATAGCTGTTATTATGCTCGTATTACTTGGAATCGTAAAGTATACAAGGCTACCGAACGACACACTTCAAATCAACTTGCCACAAGTGATTTCATCTCATTTTGAAGGATTCATTGTTCTTTTTCATGCCTATATACGGTAGTTTTTCCCGTGTAGACTTTATTTAGTGAACTTTATTTAGGCACGGAGGCCTGTCATCGAAAATAAGATGTCTTCCCAGGCTTGTGAGCGAGGCCAGTGTCAGTGAACTATGCTGCTGTTTCGGGGAAAATGCTCTGATAGAATATAGGCAATGTTACGCACTCAGGTTTCGAAATTTGGGGGGGGGGGGACTTAAATAATCCTCCGTTCTGGGAAAGTCCAGGTACGGATTTCGTCGCTAACCAATCTCATGCTGAATTTATTTTTCGACAACGCAGCGCGATTTTTCAATTTTCACTAGCCAGCTTTGATCTTGGTGGTTTTCAATATTTGTTGCCGTTATAACATTTTGAGAGTTATTTGGTCCACATATCTTTTTAAAATTTACTTTCATAGACAGCTTAAATCATTCAAAAACACTAAAAATTGCGTCGCGTTGCCGAAACGCAGAAAAACTCGCAGTTTTAACATAATTCAAGCACGGACTAAAAGCTCAAAATCAACAAGAATACCTGGACTTTAATACAAAACAAGTTTTGGAACGGTAGAAATGTTTTAAAGTGCTTTTTATGTTGAAGAGCGGTGCTTTCTTCGTGACTTCGGCACGTCCAAATTTCCACGGTATAAAACTGGGAGCCTCGCTCTCTTGAATCGTGAGCCAATCACCTTGCGTAATTTACTAATGAGAGCGAGACACCAAGACCAAAAGGCATGTGTTACGTAATTATCGAAAGGGTGTATTGTGTAAAAAGAAACTGCAAATGATTTCTGAATCGGCACAAAATGCCTGTGTGATCTACCTATTTGACAAAAATATGCACTTTCTGACTGCAGAATCCCCTGGTTTGGCCTAAATCTTTTGTGGAAATATCCGTCATTTCTGCACATTTTTCCCCGGGAAAAATATCAACGGCGCAAAATAAAACTTTGAGAAAAGTAAGAGTACGCAAGAGTGCGCACTCTTACTTACTCCTAGCGGAAGTGAAAACCCTGAGTATCAGGTTGTTACAGCAGCCACCTCTGAGCAGCCACTTTAACGGAAGCGTCTACTTTGACCCACACACAATCTCGTTCCCCGAACCTGCGATCCTCGGGAAGGAACGTGAGGCTCTGGGGTAATCCGTTTCAGCTCTGGGATAATCCGTTTCAGGGAGGAATCTGATTGGCCGTTGAAATGGAATGCACAGATCAATCTTAGCCAGGATTCCTGGCTTCCGGCAACGGATTATCCCAGAGCCTGGCCTCGCGTTCCTTCCCGAGGATCGCAGGCTCGGTGAACGAGATTGACCCACCCAGGGGCGCCGGAGCCACGGGGGCAGCGGGGGCAACTGCCCCCGTTGCCGAAACTGTGCGGGGGCGGCACGGGGGCAACAGGTTGCCCTTTTTCACCAGAACTGCGCTTCGAAATTTGTGCGGTATTCACATGAATTGGAATTTATAACTATTTTTAAGCAATGTTTAAGCAATCTTTGCTTAATTTTAACCAGTGATAGTAAAATTAATGCCAGAGGCCGCGGAATCACTTTTGTATATTACGAAAGCGGTCACCGAACTGTGGAATCGCATCAAAAATTCGTATATCGACCACTCCAACAAACGTCTACGACCGCACCTACATATTTTTGCATGTTCACAATTCTAATTTTAAACAGCCAATCGACGTTTAATTAATAAATAATAATAAACCAAGAACCTGATTGGCTGTTCAAAATTAGAATTGTAAACATGCAAAACTATGTAGGTGCGGTCGTAGACGTTTGTGGCAGTGGCCGATATACGCATTTTTGATGCGATTCCACAGTTCGGTGACTTTCGTAATAATTCAGTATGATCAAAATCAAACGATTTTATGTCGTTCACGAGCCGAACGAAAATTTTCTGAAAATATGGAGTCCCTATAACGTCGGCAATGGCCTTTACAGAGTCTTTACTACTGCCAAAAAGGCACTTTCTTTCTAGCCCCCGAAAAGGGCATTTTTTCACTTTTAAAGAGTGGGGAGGCACATGCCCCCATTGCCCCCCGGTTCCGCGGCCCCTGATTAATGTTAAATCAGGCAATATACGTCCGTTTACTGATTTTATTTTGCGCCCTTAACATGGTGCAACAAATAAAATCGTTCAAAATTAATGTCGAAGTTTGCCGACCCACAATAGCCACAAGTAATCGGGTATCCTTACAATAAAGTTTTAACAAATATTGCCCATCAACTCCACTGAGCTATACTTAATATATCTGGACATCGTGCTCCAATACCTCGTCAGTCAAAAATGTGTGGCCAAAAACATGGCGGATTTTGGCCAAATTTACGTCATTTTGACGTCACAATCGACCTAAATTTATGGTGAACACCACTGACCTAAAATGCTAACGTGAAGAAAAAAGTTATTCACACCCCCCTTTCAATTTGCTTAAAATAAATTCAAAATTTCGGTCGGAAATTTCTATATTGAAACGAGACATTTGCAACCATGCCAACTTTTTGTTCAATTCCTGGTTGCCAAAAATCTACTGAAAGAAAGGACCTGTCCTCACATGCGTAAGGCTCGTATAATCTCTTTTTTTTTTTTAATAATTTAACGCAATGCTGTATTGCTGTATTGAATGCGCTGCCTCGTACCCAGGCGCTAATAAATTTCATGCGAGTCACTATATGAGAGGTTTATATGAAGTACTTAGTCACATTATAGGAGCGCAAAGGGGGGTGGGATATGAGCGTTCGCGGTTCAAGTTCGCCCATCTCTCCTCACCACAATACTTTATGTAAACTCGCCATATGCGCATCACTGTTTTTTTACAGAGACGCCTGGGTACGAGGCAGTTGAATGCGTTAAAATTTGTGAATTCATGAAATTTATTGGCAAGCAACATACAATACAATGTTAGTGTACTACAGTGCAAAAGCAGAACAAAATTTTAAAATGTTGACAAGCTTGTGGAGCTGTTGTTGAGCAAGTATTTATTTTCATGCAAGTTGATGGATGTGATGCAGTGATGAAATCTTATCGATATCCTAACAGATAATGCTTAATGTTAAAAAAATTCAAATGAGAATTTTAACAATGTGATAAAGATACGACTAGCTTTAAATGTACAAAGCCTTTCACTCATTGTATTGTCTTTATTGTGGACTAAACCATGTGTTGTCTAGTGTGGCATTGTTTATAATAATTGTAAGTTATAGGTATCGTATTGAACAGTGTATTCAGGGGCGGATTCAGACCGTTGCAACCGTAGCATATGCTACGGTCAGATTTTCCCCGAGATATATTTTTCCAGGGTGTACCTTTTTAAAGTTATTAAAACTAAAACGTTATACTATTTTTAGATATTTTCACTTTTTCATTGAAACTTGGTGCAATTTTTTTCAAATTTACTAAATCATATTGATACAATTTTATCGAGTTTTTATTTCATTTTGGATAATTAAATTCGGGTTTTTCTCAAATTTCTGCCCGAAATACTGCCTGTTTTTGCGGGTTTTGCACTAGTACTATATCACATCGTCCTGAAGTCGTAGCATTTGCTTCATTCTGATTGGCTTGCTTCGTTTAACCGTAGCAAACCAATCATAGCGCTGTATTTGGAAATTTTTGCAGTGGTCAGATTGAAACTGACCGTTGCAAAAATTTGCAAATACGGCGTACTGATTGGTTTGCTACGGTCAGACGAAGCAAGCCAATCAGAATGAGGCAAAATGCTACTGTTTGCAATAGTCGCATCGACTTCAGAGCGATGCTGGCTTGTTATTGTTGTGTCGGCTCCTCGTTGTAATCGAATAGTCGGTAAATTGTAATCGCCGCTCGTTGCAAGGAGAAAGATATGGCTTCTACAGGACTGTATACAGATCCACACCACGATCTTCTGTATATAACGAACGAATGTAACGTGTTTCATTTAACGAAAAGGTGCGCGCGCGAAAGAATTCTGATCGAAAGCTTTTGGTGTGTAATTATTGGCATAATTTGCATTTCCCACGTTGTGATCTGTGAAGAACAGCGCTGTTTGAATCACCTCCGTGTCAGGTCAGTCTCATGAATAGTATATTAAATATGTAAATAACATATCGAATTGTTTACACAGTTCCTGCGTCTCGAATATATTACCATATATTTGCTGATGAGACGTATTATTATAAAAATGCAGAACAATATCAATGGCCACTCGCAGTCTCACACTATTTGATAGCCATTGGCATGCCATGTGTGTTTATATTAAGAAATATGTAAGTAATTTTATATCTTAGACTTTGCTCATGTAATTATTAGTTGTAGACCTGTTGTAGTCTAAAGACTAGCGAGTAGTGTAAAGGAAATTTATAGAAATAGTTGACACTCCGATATATTATATTGTAGTTTACATGTATACTAACAGAGTTTAGAGTTACAACAGCTGAGCCTGCTTCCTGGGATAACGTATCATAAATATATGGTTAGATGTTTCAAATCCATGTAGTGTAGGGTCATGTAGCAGCTCTTACAAGATGTTCTGTGATTGGTCAATTGGTTTTTACAAAATTATTAATATTTAATAGACAGTGTTATTAATAATATCATCCAGTATACAATGGATAATTTGTTAATTTGGTAGTGAGCTATAGGTATATACACACATACACACATACATATAGGGGGTGTAAGTAATATGGGTAGCGAAGGTAGGGAAGGTAGCGAGATACAAGTACACACATACATATAGGGGATGTAAGTAATATGGGTAGCGAAGGTAGCGAAGGTAGCGAGATACAAGTACACACATACATATAGGGGGTGTAAGTAATATGGGTAGCGAAGGTAGCGAAGGTAGCGAGATACAAGTACACACATACATATAGAGGGTGTAAGTAATATGGGTAGCGAAGGTAGCGAGATACAAGTACACACATACATATAGGGGATGTAAGTAATATGGGTAGCGAAGGTAGCGAAGGTAGCGAAGGTAGCGAGATACAAGTACATACATACATATAGGGGATGTAAGTAATATGGGTAGCGAAGGTAGCGAGATACAAGTACACACATACATATAGGGGTATAGGTAATATGGGTAGCGAAGGTAGCGAAGGTAGCGAGATGCTATTGATCAGCGACCAAGTTTTTTTAAGGTCACTCGATACATACATACAGACAAAAATTTATTTAAGCACGCTGGCCTCAACAACTCGGAGCTGATTTCCATGAGGGGCGTGATTTGGAGAAATATACAGTACAGGTAAACATTAAAAATACAAAAACAAAGAAAGAAGAATTATATATACAGTAGGTAACAGGACGAGCCAATTTTAAGTGTTTGCCTGATTAATAGTTCTTTGAAAAGAACTTAAAGATTCCGCTACTTTTACCTCATACGGTAAATTATTCCATACTACCGCTCCGTTATATTTGAAGCATCTTTTACCAGAATCGGTATTCGGTTTAGGAAGAGACAAATCGGTTTCTCTATTTCTAAGATCATAGGTATTGTCACATTCATTATTCAATCGAAAGGATGTTCTTAGATTTGGTGCGGTGTGGTTATTCAGAATTTTATACATAAAAACAGATTTTAGATAAGTTCGCCTTAGTTCTAGGTGTTTCCAACCCAGGCTTTCAAGTAAATCAACCGACCGAACATCGTAAGTCGCACTAGAAATTACTCTTGCAGCCCGATTTTGAAATTTCTGCAACCTGTCCTTGAGGCCTATTCCACAGTTGTCCCAGAGAGGGCTGCAGTAATCAAAGTAGGGCTGCACAATAGCATTGTACATCAATTTTAGTGTCGCAGATGATATCAAGGGCCTAATACGTCTTATAGCACCGATTCCCGCACTGACTTTTGAACATATCATATCAATATGTTTTCCCCAGGTCAATTTTTCGTCAATGTTGACACCAAGGCAAGTATAATTTTCAGTCCTGGGTATTGGAACGTTATTAACAAGAATTGGGTTACCAGATACCTTATGTTTAATATTATGCGCTGATCCAATAAACATATATTTCGATTTTGTCGGATGAATTTGGAGCTTATTTTGTAGCATCCATTTTCGAATATTTTCAAGATCAAGGTTTATTTTAATATAACAATGTCATCACAATCTTTAGAGGATAGATAAATTTCTGTGTCATCTGCGTAGAGGGATGGAGTTAAATATTTTAAGGAGTCAGGCATATCGTTTATGTATAATATAAATAATAAAGGGCCCAAGATAGATCCCTGCGGTACACCACATTTTATCTTTCTCGGGCTCGATAAATGACCGTTTACCAGACATTGCTGCTCTCTATCAGATAGATAAGACTTGAACCAATTTAGTGGAATTCCTGATATACCAAAGTAGTTAAGCATCTTTTTTAATAGTATTTCATGGTTTATACAATCAAGGTTTATACAATCGATCTAGAACAATTTTGAAATTCGCATTGATAGAAATGGGATTTTGCTAATTTCATTTCTATATTTACTTTATTCCGTAAATTCTGATATTTACTCCAATGATATCTAGAATTGAATTTCATGGGGTTTTTTTGTGAAAATCTCTGTTACGCATTAATTGTTAATGGCTGATAACAAAAACAGAATACTTGAAAAATAGCATCCGGTATAGTGAAGCAAAACTCTGGAACAGCTTACCTTGCGAGTTAAGAAGCGCAAATTCATTAAATCTATTCAATTCGTTGATTTCTGATACTAGCCTGCAGTCTTAAATCTATTATTATATCTTTATTTAACCATGATTTAACTAATTGTAAAATTTAATATGTAAGTGTAACTATTGTATATATTTTATCATCACGCCCCTCTTGGAAATCAGCAAATGCTGAAGGGGTTATAGCGTGTTTAAATAAAGTTTTATCTACATCCAGCGAGATTGTCTAGATCTAACTCGTTTATTGCGAAGTGGTGCATGTTTATTTGGGATTTCATCGCAAAACGATTTCCATAGTATTCAACATGCGTTAGGATTATAAAGAGTAAATATCATATCCCAGGGAACTTGTAGTAAGTCACTGCGAAAATCATCAACTAAGAAATGTTTACTGATTACGGACTTCTTTGTAGTAGGTCTAAATTTTTGGAGTTTGAATTTCCGCACGGCAAAGATCAAATTATTATCTGAAATTCCAAGGTGAATAACTCCAGACCTCAGTATATTTTCTGGTCTATTAGTCAAAATAAAGTCAATTAATGTAGCCGAATTTTCAGTAACCCTCGTTAATTGGTTCATCAACTAATTGTGAAAGCTCAAAGATAGAACACAAAAACTGCAACCTACGAGAGTGTGAGTCAGATGGCATTTTGCTGAAATCACAATTCATATCTCCAACAAGAATCAGTTCCTTATTATTTTCTAAGTCACACTTAAACAAAAAAGTTCGAAATTATCAAATAGTTGAAGTTCCGAGTTAGGTGGCCGATACCAGCTACTTACAATGAAGGAGGCACCAAATCTTTTACTAATTTCAATGCAAATAATTTCAAGGTTTCCTGAGTCTGGAATTAAATCGTTACTTTCAGAATAAGATAAAGTATTTATGATAAAGAAGGCGATTTAATCTTGTATTAAATAACAACACTGATGAGTTTAATTTCCGCCCTGTATCATCTTATGAAATACGTAAGATCGTGAATTCATTTCCATCATATAAGGCACCAGGCGTGGACAAAGTTTCTGTCTCTGTTATACAGGATGCTCTTCCTATAATTCTTCCAATCCTAACCGAGATTGTAAACCGTTCCTTATTAACTGCGGTGTTTCCATTAGTTTGGAAGAAATCGGTGGCTATCCCAATTTTAAAGGAGGGGATTACGAAATACCTAACAATCCGTGTCCGTGTTTACTGTGGCCTCAAGATCTGTGAACGGGCTGCACTCAATCAATTGATGGAATATATGTCTCAGAAAGGGTGTACGTCTCACCAAACATCAGAGTGCTAAATATACTTGTTTCGGATATGATTCTTGATGCCATGGACAGGAAAGAATTGACTACAGTTGTGTTATTAGACTTGTCGAAAGCGGTCGATAGCATTGAACATTCGTTGCTATTCAAAAAACTGCATTCAATGGGCGTGTATGGGAAAGCTGTGGATTGGTTTAAGAGTTACCTCTCAGACAGAACTCAATCTGTGAGGATTGGTCATATACTATCAGAAGCTCGTGCGATAACACACGGTGTGCCTCAAGGTTCAATACTTGGTCCAGCGTTATTTAGTATTTATATAAACGATCTTCCAACTACTCCCATTATATGTCCTTTAGAATCGTATGTATAGATGACTCTAAGATTTACTTGTCATTCTCATACAAAGACATTAATGTTGCTGAGATTCAACTTACCAGACGATCTGAGGAGAATCGCTGCCTGGTGTTGCTCAAATAGCCTACTTGCCAATCCCGAAAAGACTAAACTTCTTCTGTTTGGTACAACACATATGCTCAATCATGTGCAAGACTTTCGAGTGACTTTCCTTGAAAAGGAACTACGACCGGTATCTTCAACCCGAGATTTAGGAATGGAATTTGATGAATGTCTGAGCTATGATGAGCATATTACCCGCGTGGTCTCAAAATGTACAAATTCTCTTTGCCAGAATTAGCAAAGTAGTTTAATCGAGTTAAACATATTCTAGACAGCCGCACCTTGATTGTGATCATAAACGCCTTGGTCTTCAGCAAACTCTATTGTTGTTCATCTGTGTGGGCAAATACGTCTAAGAAAAATATTGCCAAACTACAAACTGTGGAGAATTTTGCTGCACGAATTGTCACAGGCACGAGAAAGTATGATCATATTACACCCGTGCTACAACAACTAAACAGCTGCCTGTTTCTTATATGCTGCAATATAAAGATACTGTTATGGCTTATAAGTGTCTTAAAGGATTAGCACCACCATACCTTGCAAGAAGATTCACATCTAGATCCCAGACACATGGTCGGGCGACAAGACAAATGGATGAATTAGATATCCCATTTTATCTGACAGCTGCTGGTCAGCGCTCTTTTTTATATAGAGCAACCAAATTATGGAATGATTTAGACAATAACATTAAAGATAGTTCAAGTATTGGAGTTTTTAAAAAACTAGTAAGAGAGATACTGCATGAAGAGTGCTGGAACCGACTCAATATTATCAATAACTGATTTATTATACCCATAAACAAATGTATATTTTGATATATTAGTGTATATATAAGTCTTCTAATAAACTCATGTAAATACGTATTTAATCTTCATTTTTATACGATGTAATTATTTCTGAAAAGCCATTTTCAAGAAATAAATTAATGATAATAATAATAAATACAAGTACACGTAAATCATACAAATAAATGTCAATGTCATACAAATAAATCACTACTTAATTAATTTTGATCCAGTGCAACGACTGAAATAATTTTGGTCCAGTCAGTCTCAGGGACCTCATTATTTATGACCTCGGGTGGGTTGGCAAAATTAAATTAATAACTAAACAAAGTGTCTTGCCCCACCCCCCTGCATCACAAAAAAACTCAATGACCCCCTTCACATGAATTCTAAAGAATAGTACCCCCAGCAATATAATAAATGTACAGTACTGTATAGATCAGATCTTTCATTCTTTCATTTTGCAGTTTGTCATGGATAATGTAGCCTCTTAAAATTAATCAATTGTCAGTATTTTAAAGGTATATTATTTAAATGATAAAGGTCTGCATGATTTTGGAAAAATAATGATTATTACCAAGCTACGGCCCTGGGTTAGGAGTAGCGTTAGGGTACTACGTCAATGAACTACAAAGACCGCTAAACAGCTAGTGACTCGGACATTTGACTCGGGCTCAGGCAATTTATGGCAAAAGTTATAAGGTAGATGTTCGATTATTTTTCATATTAGCTGCGCGCATTGCATTTTGGGTATTTGTGCATTGCATTTTGGGTCTATCTACAATCTTGGAAAAAATATCTGTAGACTTTTCGAAAAATACCCCCAAATTTGAAAATAATATGATGAAAATGTGAGCATTTTTCAATTAAAGCAACAGTTCACCTTAAATTCACCTTCCCCCCGAAACAATGTTGGTTCAGGTGAGTGGATTTACAACACATGCCACCTAAATACCAACATTGTATAAGGGGGAGGGGGACAAAGTTTGAAAATTTACGAAGTCTATTAATTTTTTCCAGGATTGTAGATCTGTTGATTAAAATTGAGAATTTTGCTAGCTATACTGAATTAAATTTGCTGCCTTGCTCGTTCCCTGTGGTAGCAATAATCGTTACATGTCAAATTTTTCTCCACTATAATACCACTATAATAAATAATTTCCCCCCTTCTGAACCAATATTTTTAGGTGCCCCCCTTTTTCGGTCAAAAATACCTTATGACCCACCCCAGTCATAAATAATGAATGCATGGTCAGTAGTAATATAGGTACCGTTCGGGCCTTATTTTTGTGGTGGAGTGTGGTGGAGGGAGGGTGCGTAGTGACGTCACTCATTAGTATACAATACGTCATAATTATATTCAATGACGTCACGCGGGCATGTTCGGGCGAAATCGGTCAAAACTTGCTGAATAGGCATTTTTTAGCGTCCCTCCACCTGTGTGATACAATAGAGGGATTAATATTGGCTTGCTATGATTGGTTGTTTGATTTAAGAACTTTTATACAAGTGTCTGTATAAAATCGACAAGCGTCTTGTAATAAGCATAGTTCTCCATCAGTCATGGAGTGTCTGAATGGAAAAGCCACATCTTACAATTTATTGGAAGGAATATATGCGAATGCAGTCGCACATGAAGTGGAAAGACTTTGTGTGGATTCCTGTAATGGTTGTCAAGTCAAAGGCAACATGACTGCCTCATGATGAACGAAAACGAACGATGGCAAATGTATGGTTTACAAGCGATCGAACGAGTGAATGGTAAGCGTATGGTTTGGAATGAATTCGCTGAGGCAATGAGGGTACTAAAACTGGCGGTTGACAGAGATCTACTCGAACATTTACAACAACTGGAAAAAGATCCAGATGCTACGTTTGTCGATTCATTGATGGAACTACATCAGAACACTGAGAACCACAAACTACAATGTATACTGAACTATTTGTTTCATTGGAGATTAGAAGATCCGCTCGAGTCAGCAGCTGAAGCGTTTTTCTCTTGCCCACCGGGTTACATGTATTCTGTGAAGGCGACAGGTGAACCATTTAGAAGTTTTGAGGCCGATCATAAAAATATCAATACCAAAAATGGACTTATGGACATAAAGGAATTTATCATAGGTTCAAATTTAGGTTTGAATAAACTTTTGATTGGGAATTAAGATATGTCGCATATTAGTTTCGAACAGCTACTAACTGTATAAAGTCTACAAATATTGGTTTGCAGCCATTTCAACATTGCACTCTTATAAATACCTTTTATTATATAAATAGTATTTTTTTAAAGGATTTTTCCCCATGTACAATAAATTTTTGTGTAGTATATTTACAATAATTGTATAGTGCGGGCTAGAGACCTACTAGAAATCTTCGTAGACTTTTTATTTAGGTCTCTAGTTATGCTAGTTTGTATTATATTATGTAATAAATTATTTACAGTCAATATTAAAAGAATATATATATATATATATATATATATATATATATATATATATATATATATATATATATATATATATATATATATATATATATATATATATATATATATATATAGCGATAATGCAAAGCTCACTTCCCTTGTGGTCGTTTGAGCACTCTGGCCCCATTACGCTCTGCGCATGTCTGGATGCGTTGAGTCACGGTGTTGTACCACATGCCTTGGTGAGAGCAAGTTCATGGGGTATAAATACGAGTGTCTCACGTATCTAGACGTGTACCAAGCTGTACTGACGAGGTGTTGAACGCCGAAACATGCATGTCTGCAGATTGTACTATTACGCTCCTTCACTTCGGTGTTGTTGAGCACTCTGCGGAGTTGTTAATGGGTGTCTATTAGCGATAATGCAAAGCTCACTTCCCTTATGGTCGTTTGAGCACTCTGGCCCCATTACGCTCTGCGCATGTCTGGATGATGTTGAGTCACCGTGTTGTACCACATGCCTTGCGTTCATGGGGTATAAATACGAGTGTCTCGCGTATCTAGACGTGTACCAAGCTGCACTGACGAGGCGTTGAACGCCGAAACATGTATGTCTGCAGATTGTACTATATATATATATATATATATATATATATATATATATATATATATATATATATATATATATATATATATATATATATATATATATATATATATATATATATATATATAATTTCGCTTACCTCAAAATTCCGCAACAGTCTGTTTCATCAATAAAGAATTATCAGATTCATCAGTAAAGAATCATCTGATTCTTTACTGATGAAACAGAACATTTTCACCTTAACATATTAGGGAGTGTACAATTACACAACTCTGCGAAGCAGAAAAAGGGAAATATTTGCTTTGAGAAAGGTAATAGTACAAGGAAAAACTCGCAAAAAATTTTGACAGGTTAGGAAAATTGTTAAAAATTTGTTAGCAAAATTGTTACATACAAATTAGTTTAAATACAAGTTTTTATTAAAGAATTAATACCGAAACAACAGCGAAAAAAACATGTTTATTGAGAAACAAGTTCTCCACCAGTGATAGATCACAGGTGGCCCAATCTCGCAAGCGACATTATAGACTTGCATATTATAGCAATGTATATTATAGTAAAAATATGTAATAAAATATAAATTTTAAAGTGAAATTGACTTGTCTATTCAATAGTATGTGTTTTCCTTTTAATCTTCTTTTGTTGGACTAATATATTTTCTTAGACTTTGCACTCGATCAGTCTCGATCATGGTCTCGATAGTCTCGATGCATGGTTCTTGACCCTTGCGAGATTGGGCCACCTGTGGTGCAATTAATGATTTTCGATGACTGGGGGAGCTGGAAATCAAAACAACAAGTCCAATATGGCGGGGAAATTTATCTTGCTCTTGTATAAAAACCACAGAGATTATCTAAAGTGCGAGCTGCGAGTTGCGAGTTGCGAGTTGCGAGTTGCGAGTTGCGAGCTGCGAGTTGCGAGCTACGAGTTGCGAGTTACGAGTATATTGTTAATTTCTAATAATATCGGATCTAATTTTAACCCAGGGTAACACTATCCTAGCTTTGAAGCACCGAACCAGGTGTTTACACTTATGGTTTACACTAAAAAATCAAATTGAAAACGGTATAGCATCCTGGCTGATGGGATTTTAGCTTTGTCTCAATTTGGCGCCAATTTCCAGCTTTTGAAATAATCATTCATTGCATTTATTTTTATACTTACAAGCTTGTAAATAGCAATCGTTTTGATGTACTGATGGTTTTTTCCCGTGTTAAAAAAAAATATGTATGTATGTATATGTATGTATGTATGTGTGTATAAATTGAATTATTTTAACTTCAGGTGTACTTCCGATGAAAAGGACTCTAGTTTAGGGTTCCGAGCGTTCAGTACATATAAACAAACTGAGTCGGTCTCTGGTCATACTTACTAATAAAATTAAATAATCATTTTAAAATTAGAAAGCTCAAAATGGTCTGGATAATTACCAGTTTTAATTAAACACAGAGACGGTAAATATAAACTTACACTTTGATTTTCAACATATGAACATGTCGAATATGAGCTGATAATATGAGCTGATACTGTAATACGAAGATTCTACTGTATAAAGATTGGACAACGACAACTGATAAAGCGAAAGGTTTATGATCGCAATAGATGACATAGAGAAAGTATTTAGCCGAGTTCAGGATGGAGCTCTATTTTGCTGTATTTTTGCTAGCTTTGTTTACAGTGACATTACCGAGTTCACACCATATTTTTCGAACTGAAGAGTATGGTAAGAGCTGTCTTGGTACAAAGAAAGCTCCTGTTGTAAGCCTCCGGCAGATAGCCTTGGCTTTCGAGTTTAATTTTACTGGGGATTGGTTAACTTTGGACACAGATAAGTATTATATATTAAAAGGAACGAATTGTTATGAAAAGAATATATCGCTTCATTGCGTTTGGTGTTGGGCTCTAATTTGCATGTACCCTAATCCCGTAGTCGTTTTTGTGTGTCAACGTCATCAGCGCCCTGTTGTCTCATTGTTCCTTGTTCGGACAAAAAGACACAAGCGACCATGTGCTTACTATCCAAATTCTACAGCGTCATTTCACCTATTGTTAATTGGTGATTTAGTGTTCAAACTTAATCCAGGACCTGATTCCAAACAACAATGCCCTATAAAACCAATTGTATCTGTGCGAGGAAGTAGTTCGTTTGTGCCTATTGTTGAACGAAACCCAAACAATCTAATTAAGATCAATTGTTTGCCAGTGATCCGCAACGTTAATCATCAATTGTCTTTTTGTCTACTGAATGCAAGGTCTGTCAGAAATAAGTCAGCGGATATATTTGACTATGTTTGTGGTTCTAAAGCTGACATATATGCTATTACTGAAACATGGCTCACCTCGGTAGATGCTGCTGTTCGCGCGGAGCTGTGTCCTAGTGGATATAAGCTTGTAGACCAGCCTCGCAGAAGTCGTCGTAGGGGTGGCACCGCACTTTTGTACAGAGACCGTCTTAATGTAGTCAAAAATAACGCGGATGAAATGGAGTCATTTGAGTATTCGGACTGGTGTGTGCAACTTCAGCCAACACAGAAACTTCGCGTTGTTATTGTTTATCGGCCCCCGTATTCTGAAAGGCATAAGGTCTCTACGCAGGTTTTCTTCAATGAATTTTCAGACTTCCTGGAGTCAATTGTTATGACGGATGAAAAGCTTCTAATCGTCGGCGATTTCAATATTCACATTAATGCTCTGGATGATTCTGACGCGATTAATTTTCAAGATTTACTGGAGTCGTTCAGTCTCCAGCAACATGTGTTAAGTCCAACCCACACCCATGGACATACCCTCGATCTGTTTATAACCCGCCAAACAGACAGAATTATAAGAACTCCACCTTTTACTGACCGCTACCTCTCTGACCATGCTTCAGTTTTGTGTGATATTCAATTTGATAAGGCATCTCTGACTGTTAAAAGTGTAACTTATAGAAAAAGCTGGGTTTGGAAGCCATTTTCAAGAATTTTAGACCGATATCCAATCTACCATTTGTGTCTAAACTTGCAGAGAGAGCTGTGTTTGAACAGATGCATGTTCATATGGTAGATCATGGTTTGTATCCACCAGGACAGTCATCATATCGGAAAAACCACAGTACTGAAACTGCGCTGCTGAAGGTGAAAAATGACTTACTGATGAACATGAACAAACAACATGTTTCACTCCTTGTTTTTCTGGACATGAGTGCGGCCTTTGATACAGTAGATCACGGTATTATGATAGAGCGTTTATCATCTAAACTAGGATTTTCCGGTACAGCAATCAGTTGGTTCCAGTCATACCTATTCGGGAGATCTCAGCGTGTCACTGTTCGTGGTACTGTCTCTGATAGGTTTGATGTGGCCTATGGCGTTCCTCGGGGATCTTGTTTAGGACCTCTATTGTTTACAATTTATGTGAGTAAACTGTTTGATATCGTTCAGAGGCACTTACCAGACGTTCATTGCTATGCCGATGATTCGCAGTTGTATGTTGCATTTAGACCTAAAGTCGAATCTGAGCAATCGGATGCTGTCACAGCAATGGAACGATGCATTGAAGACATTAGGAAATGGATGAGTGAAGACAAGTTGCTTTTGAATGATGAAAAGACCGAGTTCCTCCTTATCGGAACTAAACAACAACTCGCCAAGGTTAACCTCGATCACATTACAGTTGGAACCACTGATATTGCTCCTCAACCTGTTGCCAAAAATCTCGGGGTATGGATGGACTCTAACCTTACCATGAGTACACACATTTTAAGAACTAGTTCCTCTGGGTTTTATTTCTTATATAACATAAGACGTAGTTTGTTGTATGGACTACCCAATTGTCAGCTGGCTAAGTTACAAAGAGTGCAAAATGCTGCTGCACGTCTAATATTTCAGGAATGGAAGTATTGTTGAATTACACCTCTCTTGAAGAACTTACATTGGCTACCCGTCAAATATTGTATTAACTTTAAAGTACTTTTACTTACGTTCAAAGCCACTCATGGAATGGCTCCACAGTATCTAAGTAACCTTATTAGTCTCAAGAAATCTAATAGATACAGTCTTCGTTCTAGCAATACTTTATTACTTGGCACTCCGTCCCTCAAGTCATTTAAGACTTTGGGAGATAGGGCATTCTGTATGACTGCCCCAGCATTGTGGAACAGTCTACTGTACTCTATTAGAAATTGTAGCGCTGTAATAATTTTAAACAATTAGTTAAGACGTTTTTATTTCGTCAAGCTTTTGATTAGCTTGGAACGGTTTTTTAGTGTAATATATTTGTAAAATTCTTAACTTCTGTAATGCGCATTTGAAAATTGTATGGTTGATAAATGCGCAATATAAGCTAATAAATTATTATAATTATTACCAGTTCGATACAAGACACAAACTCTGCCCAATTATTTACACCCTTTAGGAAACCAAGGATCATCCTCCTTTGATCTTCCTCCATATAAATTGTGCAACTCTTTAAGAAAGAGTGACATAATTTGTAGTTCACCCAATTTAACTAATTGGAGCATTTTGTAGATAGAATTAAAATACTCATTAATAATGCATAAAACTTGTGGCAAATCATGTCAGCCATAATATGTCATATGGAGTGTCTTTATGTCATATAAAACACATGTAGCATTATATAATTGTTCATCCTAATTAGTATGATTATATAATGGTTCATCCTAATTAATATTCTTTTGTAGTCGTATTTTAAGCTATGCAAAACACTCATTGTCGTGTTTTATCAGACATAAAACGCTCAGCTGCGCCACTGTTTTAAATAGTACACAATGAATAGTGATGATGTATGAAATTTACACTAGGAATTTCTGTTCACAAAATCCTTGGCATCATATACATAAATGTAATGCATATTTTCTCCTAGTGTTGATATCCAACTCTAGGAGAAAATATGTATACCCACAGCACGGGTTTGGGACATATGATGCATTTTTCACTGTCAAAACAAAATAGAACAAAGTATGAGGAATTACTGCACAACAGTATATAACTTACATGTAAGACGTTCCTCATCTCCACAACTGTTTCACTACATGTAGACGTCTTACCTACATCACCAGCAACACCATCATCACCACCACCAACACCATCATCACCACCACCACTACCAACACTGTTATCACTACCATCAGCATTATTATCACAACCACAATAAACACCTTCCGCACTTCCACCATCCACACCACCACCATCCGCATCAGCACCATCAACACCATTGCTACCATCAACACCGTCATTAGCACCATTGTACAAAATATTGTTCCCTATGTAAATTACAGTAATCATACTAAAACATATAGAAAGGCGTTCGCTGCAGACAACAATTTTTGTTACAAAATGCCACTCAAACCACAAAAGGAACTTGATTCCAAATGTTTACAAAACTCGCTTTGAGCAAATATTTTAACCTTGGTAAGTTTGCATCAAATTGTTTTTGGATTTGTGAAAATTAATAAACCTTTGTACGCAACCTGGATATAACGTAAATATAATCGCTTTTATATCTATTAGCTAAAACCTAAGCATCGAGCAGTCACATGTCGCGCGACATGGAGAGTTCGGAATGAAGACCTTGAACTTGCTACACAACAGATTGCTTCCAAAAGATTGCTGTTGAACGATGTGATCGAAGCTATCGATGGTGTGGTTTTTTTCTTTTCATCGATTTCTGGCGTATGTTCGAATCCAAATGTTTCAACCGACCCAAACAAGACCGCAAACAATGTCACGTACCCTTGTGTAGCCTTTTTCATTGTGTACGAGTCAAGCGAAAAATGCCACAAGGAGACGTTCTTTGCCACGTTACACAACCAGGATGTCGAACTGGAAATAATGCCAATATGCCATTGATAGATGAGAACATACATTTGGGCTTTATCACGGAAGCAAAAAACGAGACGTGTAGCCAGGAAACGCCTGGGATAACGAACAAAATGAAGTGGATACTTTTCTAAGTATATTTTGAAATGTTGGAAAGAATATTTTTTTCATTCCCATGATGATCATAAAAAAACACTTACAGGAACAAATGGAAAAGAATCATATAATTGACATTTGTAATGCATTTGTATTAATTGTTACAAAATTTCTTTCATTTCATACTTATAATTATAGCAAAAGCAATTAATGCTGTACATTAAGGTGTCACACTAATTTTAAGGCTTCAGCCCTCTTACTTAAAGTATTTGGAACACGACATGCATTAAAATTATATTCCGGATGACGTAATATATTGTTGACCAACGTAAACCAAATGTTCCAATGCCCAATCGTATACAATTGTCTTCTTCAGATGTAAAGCAAACACCTGAACGCCGTTCGCTAATTTGTGGGTTGTAGTGGTTGCAATGTCTTGGCACACATGCTCTTGCTCAGATGATGATTGCTGTTGCTTTTCGTATTCGATCTGTGAACTATTACTTCTGTCAAGTAATTTTTGCATGCACTGGCATCCTCTCATCGCTACTTCCCGAGATCTTTTCTTTTGATTGTGAACACGGGCAACGTTAGAGCTATGCTTTTGGTCTTCAGATATCCATTTCTGTTTGTTTGGTAAGAGAATGTGTACACTTTCCGTCTCGATGATCTGTCTGTATCTAGTTGGGTAAATGTATTTTCTGATAGCTTCAAACACCAACACACTGAAAAGATCTGAGTTTCTGAAATTTTTTACCATTTCGATTTATCAACACATATTCGAAAGTGGGTGTAAGAACGGGTCTTATGTACGTTATATATTTCTCCAATAACTCGATGTTGCATTCGTCAAAATATACACTATCAAAGCTGTACCGTTTAGCCGTCTTGAATATATTCTGATCAACCATTCCTTCATTCCTTTTTGCACTTTCAAACATTTGCAAAGTTAGATGCTGGTAGGTCAGTGGATGACTACCTTTCACTTTCAGGAACATATAAGCTGCAACAAATCGGGTGGCAAACGTCACATCGCCAGTTTTGACTGAAGAAGGATGTAAAGTCCTCGATATATTATTATTTTAAGAACTAAAACTACATGTTCAACCATGCATTATATACTAATTACAATAACACCTAATTATCATGTAGCAAACAATTAACTTACAAATGACCACACATCTCCTTTTCGAAGATAAGATTTTATGTCTCTTAAATGTCATTAAATTACTTAATTCTAAATGCGTTCTTTTTTTTGTTTTTTTCTAATTTTAATCTAAGTGTTCTTTAATATTTATAATTGTTTCTAATTGCTAAATTATAATTGTTTCAGTTCGTCAATCATATAAGTTCACAAATTGAGTCTATTAGGCGGTACAACAACACGTCCTGAACGAGTTCTCACGACATTGTCGGACGTACTATTGGGACATGAAATGTTCTCACTCGTACTCTCGTTCGTAGGTTGTGATTCTCTCATAACTGGTTCCTTTGGACTGGGTACTACTTGTCGTCTATTTCTTCTCACCGTGCCTTTTTCCGTTTGCACAATATATGATCTTGGTTCGGGTGACTTGGAAACAACAACTGCTGGAGAACTCATTTCTGGCAACCAAACTGTTTCTCCAGGACTCAGGTCAGACAAACATGTCGCTCTATGTCGCTTGTTGTAACCTTGTGTTTGTTGACGTTTGTATGTCTGTTCGTTCTTTCTT
>CACRXK020006389.1:0-20909 GCA_902702795.2 Paramuricea clavata | reverse complement strand
ATTCCCCCCCCCCCCCCCGCCCCCTCACCACCCCCATGAAACGATTTTCCAAATATATAAGTCTTTTAAAATTGATATCTTGCTTATGCCACTCCTGCATGCAATCAGCCATATTTTTGAGATCAGTGAGGATGACCACCCACCCAAGATCGTTTGTCACGCCCGCGATCATTGATGAACTTTAGACTTCGCTAATGCTTTCGTTTCTCCGGGTGTATAAATAGCCAGGGAGAACGGCTCGAGGACAAGTTTGACTGACGAGTATATCCGACGAACAGTCCGAAAGTGCAATCGAGTTAATGAGGCGGATATGTGTAAAATTATTGATCAGTAGTTCCCGTTGAGGTTAAAAGCATCAAACTTTTACAATTGATGTAGTTTTATTTGCTTAATAAATATTTGAAGTGGGGCCATCGCTAGTTTGCTGCTAACTCCTGAAAACGGGTGATTACACTGTAAATTTCAAAGAGTTGAATCAAGTCCAGAAGAGTAATTCTGTCACTGTTTTTGGTGACAGAATAACACTTTTGGAGTTTATCCAACTTTTTAAAATTTACAGTGTAGTGATTTTCTTCTATTGAATTCTATTATAGCCAAAAAATGTGAAATTTTGTATTCAATTACAAAAAATATGACTTGCATCATCAGAAAGCTTATAAAAAACTGCATATAAGACGTTTAGACAGTTTTTTTATTTCTGAAATAGTTTTCGAATTATAAACTGTTAAAAACGCATTTTCAAACATCGAACAATTAATTAGGGACTTTTAGCGAGATAATGTGCCTAATTTACAGCAATAACCATTGGAAGGATAAAAAAACTGTTTAATTAAAAGTCTTTTATGTAGTTTTTTACAAGCTTTCTGATGATGCAAGTTATATTTGTCGCGATTGAATTCAAAATTTCACATTTTTTGTTGTAGTAAAATTTAATAGTAGCAAATAATGCTAACAGCATCGTAGCTCTCTAAAAAAACCCAGTTTCACGATGGCCCCACTTTTACATGTTGTTCTACTCATAAAAAGATGCTACTGTGGACAATTTGGTGCTTTTAACCCTCTTCGGAACCATCCATGCACATATCCGCCACACTAAGTGAGATCATATAAATTGATTATCGCGTATCATGTCTATTATGGCTGTTCTAAAATAGATCGAAATAAGCAAAGCAAAATCACAGTTCACGAAAAAAACATCCTTAATTCTCATTTCACGGAGCATTTATATCGACAATCACGCCTCACGGCTGTAGAACAAATCATATTTCACGACACTAGAATCAAGCATTTCACATTTCACGCGAACATATATTTAATTACCGTTCAGGGCCCACGAAAATACCCTTTCCCACCCTCAATAAAATAATATTATTCGCGGTGATTATCCTTCGTTTTCAACATGGGACGAGTTTTTGCTGATTATTCTTCGCTTTCAAATTAAACATGGGGATAAGTTTTTGCCGAGCTGGTATTTTTGGCAACTTTCAAGATTATTTTTATCTCATGTAACTTTTCGTTCGTGCTTCCCAAAAGTCCCCGCGACCAGCCCCCGCAACTTGTCGCTTCGTGTGACCGAATCTTAAGAGCATACATTTTCCAAAGTGGAATTTTGAAAAATATTTTAGTAATAATGCACTCCCTCCCTTCATCCCAGCTGGCAGAGATTTCCGATGCATTTCATCCTGAAGTTTGGAGAATATTAATAACATGGTCATGGACTATACAAGTTCCCAATTATTTTCTCAATGATTATCTTTTATTAGCTCATAAATTATTATATATTATTTTATACTTTGATCAAAATGGCCCCTATATTATCATAATTCAAACTACCCAAAACACAACTACCATGAAAAAAGGATACTAAATATATATCGTTCACGGCAAATATCTGCATGGTCATCATATCTTAGCAACCAAATTAGCATATATCATTCTATTTGGCAATGACTCTATAAACAAATGTTATGCATGGCATTTCAAAGATGATTTGAATATGAAAGTACACAGCGTGTCACCAACCCACTCCTTATAACAGAACACGATCACAGGGAATTTAACATCAAGCAAAATCAAAGGATTACCAAGGTAAGATTAGAAAATATGAATTCGTATGTCAGTAATCAAGTTCAAATGGTCTTCCTGAATGGTATAATTGATTGTATCCGACAAACGATCAAGCCATAATTCAAAACGATATCACTCAGCGTAAACAACCAATATAATTAAATGTTATGGCCATTCTCCATATAGAATCAGGTAATGTGCTATTGATAGATGCCATGATTCATGAACTTTTTAAGTTAACTAAAACTCATGTGCCTATACTAAATAATATTTGTAATTTAACTTAAAACTCTGGAACGAAACAACATTAAATGTAATGTAGGCTAAGAGTGAGCATTCATGACAGCCGGCATTCGTGACAATCGTGACATGACAATTCAAAATGAAGTTGAAGTAAATTGTCCATTTCGATAATACATCATTCAGCATTACGGCTCTATACTCTATAGTTCGAAACATTAAAATGTAATACTTAATGCAATATCGCGAGAAATGTCTGAAAAACAGGGAGACTATTGCCTATTGGCTATTGGTAGTATCGATATTATCTTTTAACTGCCCATAAGCCAAAACCGTATAGTTTCAATTCAAGAATACGTCCTACGGTCATGCATACTATATATATATATATATATATATATATATATATATATATATATATATATATATATATATATATATATATATATATATATATATATTCATAACGGACTCATCATTTGGTTCCAATAGTAAAGCTATATTAATTTATGTGAAAAAGCCAGAAAATTTGCGACATATATCATCTCGACTGTACTGTATATTATTGCTTAAAATGTTTAATGCATCAGTTTGCAACTGACAAAGAACATGCAGAGTCGAGATTGCAAGTCACCTTGAATATTGACATAATTTTTTCGAATTTGTACTTTGAGTCAAAGAGTGCTACTTTATTTGCTTGGTGGAAACGGTTTTCATTTCAATCATGCCTATAAATAATATGACCGCCTTGCTGCATGGCATTGGTTTCTACTGTGCTGTACCAATGGACAGAGTCGTGAACTGAAATTAAAGACTATGTAAATATAATATGATACTCGACTTTATGTTGACATTCAAAGGCTTCAAAGTTTGTTCAGTGTTGAAATGGATGTGTCGAAATGTGGATTCTATATTAGCAAGAGCACCAAGTCTATATATAATATTCATCATTGCACGTCGACCTCAAAGACAAGCAGTATATTTCGTTTAAGAGATGCTAAAATATTTAGTACCTTATTTGTGTTCATCTGCAGGTGGTATAGTGTCCAGCTGTTAACAAAACTCCTGAGTCACATAAATGTACTTCATAATGATTAATATTTTACCAGTCTGGATAGAAAAGTTCAAGGTTCTCAAACTATTAATACCGAACATGACTTTTTAAAATAGGATTAGTCATTTATATATAGTGTATACTGATTTCACATTGTAGTTTTCACTCATTAATCTTTAGAGGTAATTCCTTTCTTATGCCACATATAACATGCATTTATACATGTATGGCATACATGAGTGCTTATTACGTCGCCTCATTCGACGTACATATTTCACGTAAAAAGCGAGATTAATTGAAAACCCATGCTGCATCATCTCAGTCTTGCTATGGGCCGATAGATTTGCCGTCTCGTGAGTCTACTATATGGGGACCATCCGCGTGATCTCCCACATCTCGCAGTACGTGGCCCCTTGGAGAGACCTCAATGTTGACGTTCACGACACTAATTCGTTTTACCAACTTATGTTTTCTTTTGCGTGCCTAATTGTAATCATTATGTGATTTTTTATATTGTTGACTTATAAATATTATATCTTACATATTCTACTAGTTGATAGCTAGACGTGTTTCCATGAGCACAACAATGTTTGCTGGACGATGATAAACTTTTGAACAACATTTTAGTAGTAATTATCACCGTACTGTTTTCATGTTATTATCACAAGAAATCAACACCATCTCATTGACTCATGCTAGGTAACTTTCATAAGGTGGACTTGAATAACTTAGATTATTTTTCACCCTACTCGGTTTCCTTTGTTCTTGTCGGGGAATATGTTCAATATTCCCCTCTAATCAATTTCCGTTTAATAATCCCCTCTAATATTCACCTGCAATTAATAATCCCCTCTACTATTCACCTGCAATGTCTTTGCAGCACAAAAAATGAGAAAAAACAACATCGCGAAGGCGATATGGCATTGAGAATTATTTCTTTTCTGACTCATTAACGCGACCTCGCAGTGTGAAAAATAAGTACGTTATTTTGAGGCACCTCGGGGATATGTGTTTATTCACCTCGGCGCTGCGCGCCTCGGTGAATAAATCACATATCCCCTCGTTGCCTCAAAATAACCTATTCTTCTTGCACTTCACTTGGTGGAATTAATATTAGGATATTTGGGTTTGTAATCCAAGTGAGAATATATACATTTTAAGACCTAGCCAGGAACGACTGCGAAAAATGCAGCACAACGTCCTCTGGTAGGAATTGAACGCACGGCCCTGCGATTAAGGTGCAGCGCTCTAACCAACTGAGCTACAGAGGCCAGCTGTTGAGCTGTAACCGTAAGTTCATGTATATGGTTAGGTCTTAAAATGTATATATTCTCACTTGGATTACAAACCCAAACATCCTAATATTAATTCCACCAAGTGAAGTGCAAGAATCTAAGTTATTCAAGTCCACCTTATCACAACCCGCACACCCGATTACCTATATATACATGAACTTGCGGTTACAGCTCAACAGCTGGCTTCTGTAGCTCAGTTTGTTAGAGCGCTCCACCGTAATCGCAGGGCCGTGGGTTCAATTCCTACCAGAGGACCTTGAGCAGCATTTTTCGCAGTCGTTCCTGGTTAGGTCTTAAAATGTATATATTCTAACTTGGATTACAAACCCAAACATCCTAATAGGTAACTTTCATCTCCGTGTATAGTTTTAATTTCTGGCCTCATTATTAATCTGTATTTTCTCATAGAATCGTGTCACGAAGTGACAAAGATTATCATGGTTTATATGCCACCCTGCTTATTTTGCATAACACACATGCATGTATATGGGAAAGTGCATGCAATTTGCATGTACACTTTGTCTTTCACGGGAGCTTGATATTCACTGTATAGTTTCGGATACACGAGCAATATTTTTGCTGCGATGGTTACGCAATGGGTGATAACAGCATTGCGTTGTCGTCGCACAAGGTGGCTATACTTGCAATATTTCGCCTGCAATATACGTCTTCATAACGCTTTTCATTGGCTGGTCAAGAACAGTGTCATTCATCAACCTTGACCTTCCTTGACCACACCTCCCAATTTTCGGCAATCTTTGCCGAAAATCAAATGATTCGAAATTTCGGCAACGATTGCGCGCAGCTTTGCATTGCCGTCGCAGAGCATGATACACAAGCAATTTCTTTCTCGCCACGGCAATGCAACGATTTTACCATCATTGCATTGCCATCGCCAGAAAAGTATTGCCCGTGTATCCGTAGCTTTTAAAAACAAATTGGTTAAAATAGCCAATTTGAATAGACCATATGCATAATGACGTCACAAGGCTTGATGCCCGCGAGGAATGCTGGTCTTAGTAGTCATCGCCCGGGAAAATTAAACAATTCAAAATGGCCACTATCGAAATTTTCCCGGGCGATGACTGCCAAGACCAGCATTCCTTGTGGGCATCAAGTCTTGTGACGTCATTATGCATAAGGTCTATTGGTTGTCTCAGATGTATTTTATTTTGACGAATATTATTTGATCAAACCAACAAAAAAATTGTATGAAATAACCAAATTTGTGGTCGTTTTGAACCAATAAATTGATCTCACAATTGCACTTCACTCCAAAGAATTACAAATATTCTTGATCCAATGTGAACAGGAGCATAATAAAAGTGTTTGTGCATGGTAAGATTTGAGGCGCTATAACCCATGCACGCACTTATGTCATTATGGTACTTGCATTGCACCCACAAGTTCACAACAGCTACCACTTCTTACACCACTGTACAACAAGAAGTATATGCTTCTTCTTTGAAAAGCCAAGAGATTTTCGAAATTTTTAAAAATCTCGTACATATGTTTGGGATACGTCGGGGCGTCACGCTGATCAAGGTTAAACAGCATAACGTACGGCTGAACCATGTCATGCGAATAGACTTTGTTGAGTGTTCAAGGCTAGGTGCGTTTGAAATGCGACTAACAAGCGTTTCCGGGCAAGCTTGAACGTGATTGTAAAGGCATAAGTTCCCACAGTGGCTTGTCAGATTTTGAATTTAATTTTTACGCCATTTTTACGACCAGGAAAGACATAATAGAGAGGAAAGTATATAAGCATTACAACTTGATAATTTCAGGACTAATTATGTGCATTTTATCCCTGTGGATACACTCCAAATGATCTACAATGCCCTGATTAAGATTTAGCCTTATTCTGATTACTGCTCTCCACATTGGGGCAATTGAGGCAAACAACCATTTGATAAACTCCAAAAATAAATAATCTTAGAAACAGTAATACTGATATAGATCTTCCAAAACCGAGAAGCGAGCATACCTAATTTTTATGTGCAGTGATAACCAATTTGTGCAGCGATAAAAGTAAATTAAAATGTGCAGTAATAAAATGTAAAATGTGCAGTGATAAAATTTGCTGAGATAAGTTGTTAATTAATAGGAAAATGAGACAATGAGCAGAAAAACTGAACTAAAAGTTCGTTTTGCCACTTGACCGTATTAATCAAAACATTGAACAAGGTCTCCCACCAAAGATTTCTTTAATTACGAGCTTCGAAAATGAAGTGAATGATACTTAACATTTTGTAATAAGTGTATAATCTTCGAAATTCTAGAGAATGTCCCCGCACATTACAGTGCCCTTTTAGAGAGCCTAGCTAGATTACAACATTTTCTGTGGGTGCATGCCCCTGAAACTTTTCTAGAGGTTTGTCACGCCTAAGCCGCCTTTCATTTGCCAAGAAAAGAAAATTCTTTCCTGCAAACACGTGATTATATATTATGAAACTATACTGTCGTAGATAGTCGTAACTGCAGGTGCTGTCAATACCTCCCAGAGGGTTGGAGGGGGAAATGCTGGGGTCCCGGTAAAGAGGGCTCCAAATAAAGAATCACAGTAAAATATAAATGATATATAATTGTCAACAGGCTTCCAGAATGCAGGATTTGGCCATTTCTGGGAACTCAAATTTTGAAATTTTTCCGGGAACAATACAGCTCCCCCCCCAATCATAGTGTTAGAAGATAAAATCACGAGGGACCGTAAAATGAATTTTGCCCTAGGCACTAAAATTTCCCTGCACGATCCTGTGTGCTGTGCAGTGATGGTTGGTTTTGTTACTTTGGAATATCAATTGTAGCCTGTTTTCTGGTTATACATTATTGCAGGGGTGTGTTCAGACATTTTCAGGGCGTGCTTCTGCTCGAAAATGTGCAGTGATAAAAAATTCGTGTGGAAGGACGTTCTAAAAAAAATCTTTAAATGCAGTGGGGCAAAACATTGGAACAGCCTCTCCCGGGAGGCGAAAAAGGCACAATCTATATTCCTTCAAAATGAATATCTAAATTAGTAATTACTATTAATACTCATGTATTGGACACCCCTAATTTAAGTATATTTGTATATTTGCAAATATTTTAATATAGTTTGTGAAAATCAACACCTGTTGATGAGGCTAGCGTCTTTAAATAAATTTTACATAGCATGTACACGGAAATATATACGATGATCAACAGTTTCATATCGCCAGCTAGACGGCCAGACTAGTAGTAACTTAAAAGGGCGTGCACATGAAAGAACCTTCTAGTGTAGTTTGATGTAGTGAACACTCTTCTGAATGCGTCAAAGTAATTTACCCAATATGAATGTATGTCACGAACGCAATCCAACCCATCCAATTTGAGCGAATTGGAATACTGACCTGGAAGATAGTTGGGCGTGGGGTCGTGTCCCTCTTGTGGCACCTCCACGGCATGGCTTTACTCAGTCAGTGCAAATTTTGAATGACTTGCATTATTCAAACCTTAAGAAATTTATTGTGTTTAACCCTTTAGATGCTGGTTTATTAGTATAGCATGACCAGTTGCCATGGATAGCTCCGCCACTTGCTACACTTTCATTCATTCAATTGACTTTCAATATATGGCCATATTTTAATTCACTTTTAATTCTGATTTATTTTCTCTTTTACCTCATTAAATACACTTTTAATTCTTCGCGTTTTTGGCTTACCGAATTTGTGAACACTTTGTACATTTGAGTCATGAATTACTGTTCTTACTTAAAATGTTTCTTATCTCTACTACAATCTTTTAATATACCTTTTAAAATTTGTGTTTTCATAGAATGGGTAGTGGTAACTGCATACGATTGTCGCTTATTGGTGTGAATATATTCTTTCTGGTAAATTTTTCCTTTTTACAATAATTTACATAACTAGTCACCTCACTGAGATTTTAATTGTTATTTTATCCAGAAGCCACTGTATAAGTGGAGTAGAGTAGAGTATAGACTCAACTCGACTCTTCCGCGTTGGTAAAAATTTCCAGTCAACCGAATGTCTGTCGGACAAATGAATATCCGCCGTTCAGATTTGACCTCGACTACCTCTATCATTACCTCTCACTGGCTTAGTTACGCATCGGGTCATGGTTAATCGGATATATCAAACACACTTGATTAGTTGGTGGTTAATATAATAGCTGTAGCGGTAGTGGAAGTCAAATCTGAACCTCACTATCATCAGTCATAAATTCATGAATATATTTTAATGTATTTACATTTTCAGCTTGGTGGGTTAGCCCTGCTTGGTCTGGGGATCTGGGTCCAAGTAGAAAAGGGAGATTATGTCGCCATTGCTGATTCAGACACGGGGCTTTCTGGAGCTATATTGCTCATTGTTGTTGGTGCTGTGACTGCAGTCATCGCGATTGTTGGCGTCGTCGGAGCGTTTAAACGAAATTCAGTTTTGTTGTGGATAGTAAGTTCGGTTCATCTTGCACTTTTTTTAGTACAATGGTCGGCTATGAAAGAAGGCTTAATCAACCAGAAACAGGGGCGTAGGAAGCAGTGGGGCCAGGGGGCCTCGCTCCCCACCCAATAGTTTATGTCGACGGGATAGCTTGATTTCTCGAAACTGGAAGTATTTGAAACCATATGTATCATATTAATAATGTACCTGCAATTGTTTATTGCCATTTTTAATAACAACATTTTTTACGAGTATATAAGTATGACATATAAGTGCGAGTTCCATTACATTGATTATCAGCAAGTTACTGTAATATTAGTCATCCATCCTAATTCACGGACAGCTTACAAATCATAACGACAGAATTTGAAAGGGCTTAACGAAAGTGGCAGAGAAGACCCTGAAAATACCATTTCCGACGATATGGAGACTCCAAGTTTTCAACAATCGCCCCCCCCCCCCTAACTTTTACACGCTTTCTACGCCCCTGACACGAAAAGATAGAGGGAGTAATGTAGCTAATTTCACCAGCAGCGTATCCAGCCCGACGATTTAGTCCCGCTATGCAAATATTTTCGTGTCAGTCATTGACTGTGAAAACAATCAATTTCTAAAGAAATGAATAATAATAAAATTTTGAATTTGCATAGCATGACTAAATTGTTGGGCTGGCTACGCCACTGAATTTCACCATGCATTTTGTCCAAAACTATGCACAGAAGCATCTTCTCTATAAATGCACATGTCTGCTAAAATGTTAACCTATAATTTACAAGTTCTCGCAAATTAATCAAATGTAGCCATCCATATAATATCGATTTCACGAGGTTAGAATGCAAGTAGTCGCATTTCTGAATGTTTTGACACCAAAACATGGTATCTTATAAATTGGGCATTTGGATGCACCCGCTGTTTTTGTAATAACTTTTCTGACCGGCATAAATTAAGCGCTTACCAATTTGTTAGTGCATGCGCATGTCAGATGGTGAGAAGAGTCAAAATGCATGCTTCTGAGCAAGCTAATTACACGTATGACCATATCTACATGCATGCAAAGTCCAAAAAAAACTTATATTCATAGAATTGTTGTATTCAATGATTATATGACTACATTATTGTATTTCTAATCGCCGCGAAACTATGATGTTTTTTATACCTTAAGAAAACTACAATATATTATTATTATGCAACTAACTATTTTGTAGTTCTTTTCTGTCTTGGTGATCATTGTTATCGTGCAAATTGTGGCTGTCATCTTGGGAATGTTATATAGACAAAAGGTAGTACTGCTTACTAAAATTTCAATAGGTACACTAGATAATGCTTCAAGGCATTTTTTAACTAATAATATACATGATAAAATTTTTCATTTTTGATTGGGTGGGACCAGTGCAATTTTTTCGAAATACAGTGCAAAAAGTGAAATACCGTGCAAAAAAAAAGAAATACAGTGCAAAAAGTAAAAATAATAAAAAGCCCAAACATTCCGAGTGACAAAGCTATTATTAATCAGTAATAGTACGGTTTCTCGTGGAATTTGGAAAAACATACACTCGTGAGTTTTTATAGACTTCGAATTACACTCGTTCTTCGGACTCATACAATTTTGATCGTCTTTTGAAAAACTCACTGGTGCATGTTTTTCCCAAATTGCACTCGAAACCATACTAATACCTATATGGATCACATCTGCAGGGACAGATTAAAGTATATTAATGAGGGCGTCTCTTCTCCCATGCAATTATGTGTACATTTATTACGGTCATCGTGTGCTGACCTTTACTGATAAGATGGAATATCCAGAAAGTTAGAGAATATCAGAAACAGGCAATTTTCTAACGCAACGAGGTTGCGCCTTTTTAGTAATAATAAAAATGGCCCAGTGCATCTGAAAATCAATCTAAAGCTAGCCAACGTCATAGACTCTGAATAAATTATATAAAAACTACCCCCACTCTGCTCTTTATGTTTGAAAAAGAAAAAAGATAACAAACAATCACTCACTGACACGTGTGTGTTGACCATGGAAATTTGATAACGTACAGTATACACATACACATGCGCAGAAATCCTGCTTGATACATGGCTGCCATCGTATCTTCAACGCTTGTCTTATCTAGCTACTATTACTAAATCTTCAGAAATTTGAATCTTCCAAACAGCGGGCGGCCAGTCCGTCTCGGGACATATGAATCACTGGATTATGAATGATTATAACGTCTTCACTACTAATAAGCAGAAACTCGACGTTTCGAGCAAAGGCCCTTCGTTAAGAGTTAGTAGCCAAGAGTTTGGCTACAAACTCTTGACGAAGGGCCTTCGCTCGAAACGTCGAGTTTACGTCGAGTTTCTGCTTATTTTTAAGGTATTAATAACCACTCAGCACAGCATTTTCACATTGGTACTACCCAAGTAGTATAGGGAAGAGGGGTTCTGGGACGGGTGGAGCGGATGGAGCACTAGAGCTCCACCCATTACGTTATCAGGATATCATTTCATATCGATTACCCCATAGATATAGGAGATCTAGATTGCTAACGCATACCTAGCGCAGGTGGGGCCTACATGATAAATCCAAGATGGCGGTACAACAGGGCAAAAAGACTATAGATTCTATTACGAAAATCAGGATTTTTGCATTTTTTTCCGTCGCATTGTTTTGAAACTTATTCAGTCAAATTTTATGGTAAAGAGAAACTTACCGCGAAGATTTTGAGCATATATGATTGAATTGGATGAAAACTCGCAAAATTATCCATCGATAAAAGTTCGTGTATAGTACTGATATAGTACTATATATGTAACTTGTACAGTTTTGCTTTAATTTTTGCTCACTATTTGCATAAAAAGCAAATTATAACAGACCATAGATGATAGACCCTCATCCAGTGCTCTCATCAGTTTACTTCTCTAACAAGCAAGGGGGGGGGGGTACATAACAGTTCATTTTTCACAATTATGAGGACAGAGCAGATGATGATGAGAGATGCAAGTATAAAACACCATTCGCAAGGCTAGATGTTAACATAGCACAGTATTTCTGGCAATAAAACGCTCCAACTGACCAACTGACCATTTCACACGAACTTTTATCGCTGGATAATTTTGCAAGTTTTCATCCAATTCAATCATATATATGCTCAAAATCTTCGCGGTAAGTTTCTCTTTACCATAAAATTTGACCGAATAAGTTTCGAAACAATGCCACGGCAAAAAATGCAAAAATCCTGATTTTCGTAATAGAATCTATAGTCTTTTTGCCCTGTTGTACCGCCATCTTGGATTTATCATGTAGGCCCCACCTGCGCTAGGTATGCGTTAGCAATCTAGATCTCCTATATCTATGGATTACCCCACGTTTATATAGTGTTTTTAAAAAGTGTGGACCAACGATTGCCAGCATTTTAAATTAAGAAAATTTTTAAAGTTTAATACTCTGCTAATATTTATCCCCATTTATATTCCTTCTAACAAACTGAGTAAATTTTAGCACGTTCCCGATATATATTCTATCAAAGTTGTTGTAATGCTTGTGGGACGTAGATATTGTACGCATGTGCAGTGAGAATTGTGTATTACGAAAACTCCTGACTTATAGGAGTTTACAAGGATTCCGGTAGGGGAATTCTGCAGAGAATATCCCAATTTATTCAAAATTCCCCCAAATCATAAATGACAATATAAATAAATTATAAAAAGTGTGTTTGAATTTATCGTATTACAAGGTTTTATTAGATTATCTTAGAGTGTCCACTACTTTAACACCATCCATGGTTTTCCCTGGGGATGTATTCATCATGTTTAGGACTATTAAACAATAAAAATCCAAACATACGTATGACCATTTTTAAACAGAACTAAGGCAGCCTTTACACTGTACCGTTTTCGTAGCGTTCTCGTATTGTTCTTAATCCTCAAGGGAACGCAAGACAATAGTCTAGTTCTCTCGAACAATAAGAGAACACTACGAAAACGGTACAGTGTAAACGCTGCCTAAGAGTTACTAAGCCCAAGTTAAAATCGTTGTCAACGTCGTTGTTAAGGTCAATATTTTCATGTTGTTCAGCATTATTTAGCAAACATTCTACATACATATATACTGTTAAGATGACCGAGTCAGATCATAAGAAAGCTTATGAAGAATATAAGTTAGGTTATAAGTTAAAACGGTACAGTGTAAACGCTGCCTAAGAGTTACTAAGCCCAAGTTAAAATCGTTGTCAACGTCGTTGTTAAGGTCAATATTTTCATGTTGTTCAGCATTATTTAGCAAACATTCTACATACATATATACTGTTAAGATGACCGAGTCAGATCATAAGAAAGCTTATGAAGAATATAAGTTAGGTTATAAGTTAAAACGGTACAGTGTAAACGCTGCCTAAGAGTTACTAAGCCCAAGTTAAAATCGTTGTCAACGTCGTTGTTAAGGTCAATATTTTCATGTTGTTCAGCATTATTTAGCAAACATTCTACATACATATATACTGTTAAGATGACCGAGTCAGATCATAAGAAAGCTTATGAAGAATATAAGTTAGGTTATAAGTTAAAACGGTACAGTGTAAACGCTGCCTAAGAGTTACTAAGCCCAAGTTAAAATCGTTGTCAACGTCGTTGTTAAGGTCAATATTTTCATGTTGTTCAGCATTATTTAGCAAACATTCTACATACATATATACTGTTAAGATGACCGAGTCAGATCATAAGAAAGCTTATGAAGAATATAAGTTAGAATTGGAACAGTTGTAATATATTTTGCGATAAAAATATGCGGTCGTTATATACGTTGTTATGTGTTGCTAAGTCATTAGCAACGCTTGGGTGCATGCATATATTAACGTACAAAATATTTGTAGACTAATGAGGCGGGCGGGTCGCGAGGGCGGAAAGAGCAGGCCTTGCAGGCAAAAGTTTGCACAAGATTTTAGTTTTAAAATATTGTCAAGCGATTTCTATATTTTAGTGCTAGGTGTTTAAAGTTCTAAAACTCGGATAAGGTTAATAACTTTAAGCTATATTAAAGCACACCGGTTGCTATGTGTTGTTAGAGTGAAACTAATTAAAGGATTAACTTTTATCAGAGATTTGCATTTTCTAGGATATTCATTGCGCGGGCGTAGCGGGTTATCCGTGCGGGTTGGAAATACAACAATAAGGAGGCTTAAATTGGAAGAGAGAAAGCAATTTAGACAAGGCAGGAGTGTTTTGCAGCCAAAAGTTTACACAAGAATTCAATCGTAAGATATATTTATTTCTTCGAAACGTTTACAAAGTTAATGTGGTCTACTTCTTAGAGCATAATGTGTTTGATTTTATTTAAATTACGCACAACCATTTAAACTTTTCGTAATATAAGAGTCGTTTGGTTTAATTGTTCATTCTCCATGGTTTGTATACTCCTAGTACTATCGACTGTACATCGACCCCACATCGACCCCACATTGACCCTACATCGACCCTACATCGACCCTACATCGACTCTTATCTTCAACTTCTTATCTTCCTTATCTTTATCTTCCTTATCCTTATCTTCCTTCATCTTCCTTATCCTTATCTTTATCTATTTATCTTCCTTATCCTTATCTTTATCTTCCTTATCTTTATCTTTCTTATCTTTATCTTTTTACCTTTGCTTATCATTATCTTTATCTTCATATCTTCCTTATCCTTAATAATCCTCCCGCTATATTGACATGTTCAAAACAACTTAGGCTCAAAATCGAGCTCGAATGGCTCGGAACCGAGCTCGAAAGGCTTTAGGATTCATTGATTCACTCTTATGATTCAATGATTTAATCTTATGATTCAATGATTCACTCTATGATTCAATGATTCAATCTTATGATTCAATGATTCACTCTATGATTCAATGATTCAATCTTATGATTCAATGATTCACTCTATGATTCATGAATCATAGAGTGAATCATTGAATCATAAGATTGAATCATTGAATCATAGAGTGAATCATTGAATCATAAGATTGAATCATTGAATCATAGAGTGAATCATTGAATCATAAGATTGAATCATTGAATATAAGATTGAATCATTGAATCATAAGATTGAATCATTGAATCATAGAGTGAATCATTGAATCATAAGATTGAATCATTGAATCATAAGAGTGAATCATTGAATCCTAAAGCCTTTCGATCTCGGTTCCGAGCCATTCGAGCTCGATTGTGAGCCTAAGTTGTGTTGAACATATCAATATAGCGGGAGGATTATTAAGGATAAGGAAGATATGAAGATAAAGATAATGATAAGGAAGGTAAAAAGATAAAGATAAGAAAGATAATGATAAGGAAGATAAAGATAAGGATAAGGAAGATAAATAGATAAAGATAAGGATAAGGAAGATGAAGAATGGAAGATAAAGATAAGAAGATAAGGATAAGGAAGATAAGGATAAGGAAGATAAAGATAAGGAAGATAAGAAGTTGAAGATAAGAGTCGATGTGGGGTCGATGTGGGGTCGATGTACGGTCGATAGTACTAGGAGTATAGAAACCATGGCGAATGAACAATTAAACCAAACGACTCTTATTACGAAAAGTTTAAATTGTTGTGCGTAATTTAAATAAAATCAAACACATTATGCTCTAAGAAGTAGACCACATTAACTTTGTAAACGTTTCGAAGAAATAAATATATCTTACGATTGAATTCTTGTGTAAACTTTTGGCTGCAAAACACTCCTGCCTTGTCTAAATTGCTTTCTCTCTTCCAATTTAAGCCTCCTTATTGTTGTATTTCCAACCCGCACGGATAACCCGCTACGCCCGCGCAATGAATATCCTAGAAAATGCAAATCTCTGATAAAAGTTAATCCTTTAATTAGTTTCACTCTAACAACACATAGCAACCGGTGTGCTTTAATATAGCTTAAAGTTATTAACCTTATCCGAGTTTTAGAACTTTAAACACCTAGCACTAAAATATAGAAATCGCTTGACAATATTTTAAAACTAAAATCTTGTGCAAACTTTTGCCTGCAAGGCCTGCTCTTTCCGCCCTCGCGACCCGCCCGCCTCATTAGTCTACAAATATTTTGTACGTTAATATATGCATGCACCCAAGCGTTGCTAATGACTTAGCAACACATAACAACGTATATAACGACCGCATATTTTTATCGCAAAATATATTACAACTGTTCCAATTCTAACTTATATTCTTCATAAGCTTTCTTATGATCTGACTCGGTCATCTTAACAGTATATATGTATGTAGAATGTTTGCTAAATAATGCTGAACAACATGAAAATATTGACCTTAACAACGACGTTGACAGCGATTTTAACTTGGGCTTAGCAACTCTTAGTTCTGTTTAAAAATGGTCCTAAACATGGTGAATACATCCCCAGGGAAAACCATGGATGGTGTTAAAGTAGTGGACACTCTAAGAACATCTAATAAAACCTTGTAATACGATAAATTCAAACACACTTTTTATAATTTATTTATATTGTCATTTATGATTTGGGGGAATTTTGAATAAACTGGGATATTCTCTGCAGAATTCCCCTACCGGAATCTTTGTAAACTCCTATAAGTCAGGAGTTTTCGTAATACACAATTCTCACTGCACATGCGTACAATATCTGCGTCCCGCAAGCATTACAACAACTTTGGTAGAATATATATCGGGAACGTGCTAAAATTTACTCAGTTTGTTAGATGGAATACATGTGGGGATTAATATTAGCAAAGTATTAAACTGTAAAAATTCACTTAAAATGCTAGTAATCATTGGTCCGCACTTTTTAAATACATTACAGGCGCGTGTAATTGATATGAAATTATACTGTGATGACATCATGGGTGGATCCACCCGATCCACCCATTACGTCATCAGGATATCATTTCACACCAATTACACGCGCTTATAATGTATTCAGATGAGTGTTATTATTATTATTATTATTATAAAGCTTTATTTGCATGACCTAATTACAGGTATTGCTAAGCGTAGATTATATATATATATATATATATATATATATATAAAATGTCAGTAATGTCTAAGCTATAACTATAAAAATATATTGGAAGAAGCTATTTACAAATAGAAAAGCAGCTAGTATATAATTTAAAGATATAATGTTGGGGTTTTTTTTGTTTATTTTGTTTTATTATTTATCTAAGCAATTTTTAGTCTAATTGTTGTCCCTAATCTTCCATGGATTTGAGGCTTTTATCTCTCTCCGAAAAACAGTGAAAGATATACTTAGAGAGCAGGTTGACAAGAACTGGATCGTCTGAAGACATCGCATGCTCAAACAGTTTTTGTTTTCCTTCCATTGTGTTATTAAGATAAAATAGATTTTTGAGAATGTTGTTAGAATTATTTCTTAATTCTTCGTATTTCGGGCAAGATAAGGCTAAGTGATATTCGTTTTCCACTTCACCGTTGTTGCAAAGTTTGCAGAAACGTTGTTCGCGAGAAACGTTTTCGTATCTTCCTCGCTCAATTTGCAATTTATGATTACTTACTCTATATTGAGAAAATGTTCTTCTTATCGTTGGGTTATCAATAAGGGATAAATATTCTTCCATTTTGTACTGGTTTTTAAATGTACAAAAGAAAGATAGTTTGGAGGAGTTAATCATTTTATGTTGCCAAAATTCAAAATATTTATCTTTCATCTTATTTACAATATTTTTTGTATCGTAGTTGATTATATCACTTTCCAAGTTTGTTGTATTATCATAGAGTGATTTAAGCATGTTTATTGCGTTGGTGTAGAAAGATTCTTTGCCTTTTTCAAATAGTTGTTTAGACATTAGGAAGGATTGTTTAACTATTGAGTTGTCGTCTAGTTTAAAAATATGTTTAAAATAGTTTAGTATATTCTTTTTTATTGTAATCAGCAGTGGGTATTTCCCAAGTTCACTTCTGCAAGCCACGTTACTGGCTCTTCTGTTAACACCTAGGTATAGCTTGCAGAATCTTAAATGAATTTTTTCAGTTTCTGAATTATCCCATTTATTCAGATCATTTTTTTCGTATGCTCCCCAGACTTCTGAGTTATATAGTAGAATTGGGGAAATTATTGAGTCGAAAATTTTTGTTGCTGTTTTTGGTGAAAGTTTATGAAAATCTAGATTTTTACGGATTTTATAAAGAGCATGCAAGGCTTTTTCGCTTAGTTGTTGTTGTGCGAGTTTAAATTTCCCATTTGGTACTAGTTTGAGACCAAGATAGGTATACTCTTTGACTATATCTATCTTTTTATCTCCAATGTGGAAATGAAGGTTTGGTAATTTCGAGTTGTGTTTTTGAAAAATCATAATTTTTGTTTTCTTGATATTGACTTCCATTAGCCATTTACTACACCATTCATTTATTTGGTTTAGACAGTTTTGTAAACCTGATTTTGACCGTGAAAGTATAATGAGATCATCCGCATAGAGTAGGCTGTTGATAGTAGTTCCATTTGGTAATAGAAATGGATCTGATTGTGTTTGTTGAAACATTTTTGGAAGATCGTTTATGTAAATATTAAATAATAAAGGGCTTAGAATGCATCCTTGACGGACTCCCTTTTTGTAAGGAAAAAACGGTGTTCTGTTTTCAGATAGTTTTATTGCACATTTCGTGTTTGAGTAGAGGTCTTGAATTAAATCGTAGAAGTGTCCCCCTATGTTGTTTTTGATAAGTTGGTAAAATAAGCCTTGTTGCCAAACAGAATCAAAAGCTTTTCTAAAGTCAACAAAACATGCATAGATTTTTTCTTTTTCACTCTGTTTGACATATTTATCATGCAGAGTTTTCAGCGTAAGAATATGGTCAGCCGTTCTATTTCCAGGCATGAATCCAATTTGAGTTGGGTGAATTAATTGCTTTTCGTTTGCGAAATTCATCAATCTATTATTCAAAATTGAGCAAAATAATTTGCCCATGCAGCTTGACACACAAATACCTCGCTAGTTGTTTGGATCGAGGGAGTTTTCTGATTTATGGATCGGGGTTATTAAGCCTTCGGTCCATGATTCAGGAAACTTCTCCGATGTTAAGATGTTGTTAAAAATTTTTAGAAAAGCTTTAGAGAGAATTCCAATGCTAGATTTAGTTCATCTTCTGTGATGATGTAATCAAGTTCGGTTAAGTTGTCTTTGATTTTTTCATAGTTTTTCAGGCATTCAACGATTTCGTTTTGTTCCTTGTTTAATTGATGTTCTGAATGAAGTGTTTCAAAATGATTCAGCCATTCACTTGGTTGTGGGCTTTTCTTAGTTTCATTAAAATCAAGATCGTCACTGATATTTTTTAATGTTTTCCAAAATAGCAGTGGATCGTTGCTAGCATTTTCAATTTCTTGGATTTTATCGAAATGGAAATTTTTCTTTTTTATTTCTAAAGTGCTTTTATAGTCTTTCAAAGCAGTATGGTATGCACTTCTAATTTCAGTGTTGTTTGGATCTCTATGTTTCTGATTTGCAAGTTTTCTAAGCTGGTGTCTTTTAAATCTACAATCTTTATCAAACCATTTTTTGTTTGCAACATTATTAATTTTTCGTCTATATTTCTTCTTTTTGATTTTAAGAGATTTTTTGGATGCAAGGTTAATAATGTTTTCAAATTCATTGACACATTTGTTTATGCCCTCTCTGTCAGAAGAGAAATCATTTTCAAGGAATGTGCTTAGTTTCTCTTGTAGTTCATCTGATTTTAACGCTTTTTTAAAATTCTCATTTGATTCATTGTTCCAAATATATTGTAGTGGTAATTTTGATATTGGGGGTTGTAAGGGAGTATTATTAATAGTGTTAGTGGTTTGGTGTAAGTTAATCCAGGTTATAACTTGACTATGGTCAGATAGATAGTTAGGGGATTTAACAACTAGATGTTTAACTTTCGGCATTAAGTTTTGGTTACAAATGATATAATCAACTGAGCTGGTTCCATTTTTACTATGAAAACTTGGTCTTCCCAAGGAGTCACCATTGGTCCGGCCATTAAGAATTCTCATGTCAGTACTTTTGCAAATTTCAATAATTTTTTACCATGATTATTGGTTGTTGAATCAAGGTTTTGTCTTTGTGGTGGTTGAAAGGAGTTACCACTAGTGTCTTGAATGTGATTACTTCCATCACTTGAAATATAATCTTCGAGTTTGCTTGTTCTAGCATTTAGATCACCAAGAAGAAGTATATTTGCTTTGGATGAGAAAAGGACTAGATCATTTTCAAGTTCTTCAAAAATTTCGTTTTCAAAGTACTTTGATTTTTCAGGTGGGATGTATGTACCACACATGTATAGATCCCGATCAGAGTTTAAGATTTCTTTGGAGATTTTGCTCCACAAAAAAATTTTTTGTATTCTTAATAATGCTTACATATTTCTTAAATTTGCTTTTGAATAACAGGCTAATGCCGCCTGATTTTCGGCATGCCCGGTTAGTAACTGGTTTGGCTGTTTCAGAAATAATAGCCTCAAATCCTGGAATGTTTAAACATGTGTTTGTCCATGTTTCAGTTATAAATATGAAATCGATCTTAGAAATAGAATCAATAAAGTCCTTGTTTTTGGTTTTATCTCCAAGGACGCTATTGAATATACCATTAATATTCCAAGTGCTAAATGAAATTCCTGTGCTCATTTTAGATATATCTAATAATTTGATAGAGAATGCTGGAAGTAATTCTTTTGGGGGGAAAAAAACCCAATCTTTTGTTTAATAACAAAATTATGCATGATAGAATTTGAAAGGAGAATGGTTCTAGTATTATATTAATTAAATAAAATAGTGATAGCATGGGTTAAAGACTTACAGTTTATTATATGCTAAGGCATCCATAGAGTTGTCTTATCAGGCCAACCAG
>CACRXK020006388.1:0-25356 GCA_902702795.2 Paramuricea clavata | reverse complement strand
AACAAAGGCGAGTGGAAGCAATTTGTCCAGCACAGGGTCAATGAAATCCTACGTTTAACAGATAAGGCAGAACGGGGACATTGCCCGGGAGAGGAAAACCCAGCTGATATAGGATCCCGAGGAACCACTGCGACTAATTTAAAAGAGTCTAGAAAATGGTGGGAAGGCCCAGCTTGGCTTTTGCAAGATGAGCAAAATTGGCCCACATCAGTGCATGAGGAGCAAACAACCCCAGAAAGTATTCAGGAAGAAAAAAGGCACGCCACCATACTGACAGTTATTGCAGAACCTAACGTAGGCACAGTTTTAGATGTTTCTAAATCTAGCAGTTTTGAGAAAGTTGTACGAATCAATGCATGGGTGATGCGATTTGTTAGTAATATGAAAGCTTTAACCACAAAAACAACGAGAAAAACAGGGATTTTAAGCGTCGAAGAATTACTTGATTACTTGCGAAGAAATTAATTATTTCAGCGCAAATTGTGTTAAAAGGTCAGTCTAATTTTCGGCAATTAGTAAAAAATTTAGGGTTAAAAACCGAAGAAGGAATATTGCGCTGTCAAGGTAGATTGTTAAATTCCGATTTAGATATTGATAGTAAAAAACCGATTATTTTACCAAGAAACCATCATTTGACACGACTTATTGTAGAGGAAAGCCACCGTAAAGTACATCACGGTGGTGTGAGAGCCACATTAGCGGAGGTCCGAAGTAAGTTTTGGGTCCCAAAGGGGAGGCAATATGTGAAAAAGTTGTTAAGCAAGTGTACTGTATGTAAGAAATTGACGGGTAAACCGTACAAGGCTCCAGAAGCTGCAGCTTTGCCAGAATTTCGCGTAAAACAGTCACCTCCATTCGACAAGGTAGGTGTAGACTTTGCAGGTCCCTTGTATGTTAAGCAAGGCAAAAGTATGCGAAAGGTTTACATAGCGTTATTTTCATGTTGCGTAACTAGAGCACTCCATTTAGAATTAGTTGAAGACTTGTCTGCCCAAACTTTTAGAAGATGTCTGAGACGATTCACTGCAGCGCGGGGAAATCCATCTATAATCGTGTCGGATAACGCTAAAACGTTTAAAGCAGTAGAAAAGACACTGAAGCAGTTATTTGATCACCCAGAAGTGAAGTCAGATTTAGAGGTACGAAGGATAGAATGGAAATTCAATTTAGAGAGAGCGCCGTGGTGGGGAGGATTTTTTGAGCGAATGGTGAGAAATGTGAAAGTTTGTCTTAGGAAGGTACTAGGAAGCGCTAGATTAACATTTGACGAACTAAGAACAATTTTAGCAGAGATAGAGACGACTATAAACTGTAGACCACTGACATACCAATACGATGAACCAGGCGAAGATGTTTTGACTCCGTCTCATTTGATTTACGGTAGACGCATAAAGGGTATGCCAGACGAGATTGTTGAACCTGACGATTACGCAAATAAAAGTACATGTGACGAACGATTTAGGTATCTGACAACGAGGCTGAAGCACTTTTGGAAAAGGTGGAGACGAGAATATTTAGTTAACTTGAGGGAATATCACAAGCCGAGGGCGGATGATCATGGTGTCGCCAAGGTAAACGTGGGAGATGTGGTTACTGTTTTTGAGGAGGATGTGAAAAGGAATAAGTGGAAGTTAGGTGTCGTAGAAGGATTGATTAAAGGCAAGGATGGTGTCGTAAGAGGTGCGAAGCTACGGGTTATTACCAGTGGTAAGCCGGTTCATTTGTCTAGACCCGTGCAAAAATTGTATCCTTTAGAAATTAGGAGCAGCAGCGAAGATGGTAAGTTGGGAGCGAGCGTACCAGTGCATGAAGACAAAAATAAGGTGGTCAGGAATTTGCCTAAGCGAAGCGCGGCTTTAGACTCAGGCTGTAAAACTAGGATTATGCTTGACTCGTAAACAAGTCAATCGGGGGGAGAGTGTTGCGCAATTTGTTAAGTTCATAAGTATAGATATATATTGCAACAATATACTGTAGAAGTTATATATCATTATCAGTCAAGGGCAAATTTGTAACAAGCTTACGCATTAAATGTTGACATGTTCTTCTTTCGAACGCAATAAATGCAAATTAAGTTCCTGTAGGTCCAAATTAGGTTAAAATGAGAAAAGAATGTTCTTGCCGTAGGCGTATGAACGCTTGGTATGTTCTTCCTTTAACGTCATCAGTTAGATATTTCTTCCTTTAAAATGTATTATATATATAACCGTGTATGTAGATTGTAGGTAGTTGTTATAGTCATTGTCGTAGTACGTATCTGAAATAAAGTTGTGTGAAATTTACTGGTTGTCACGATTGAATGAAGAATAGAATACAGTCCCAAGTTAAGCGAGCGTGGAAGACCTATATACTAGCGGGGTTTCCATAACACAAATTATCAAATACCGGGTTATTCTCGGAGCTTGCTCTTTCTTGTAGAAATTCCACCAAGTCGTAGAAACTAGGGAGCTTACTTCTCGATTTCAGTATTGAACTCGCGCGATCTCTCCATTTGGCTTGCAAATGATACGGTAAACGGGCGACCAATCTTCTCATGTGATCGGTGTTGACTTCACTGAGACACTTCATCGCTTTCAGACTCTGATAAACGGACTGACACTTGTCGGCTAATTTCTGTAGACCTTTTCCATCTCCACTATTGATGTTCGACCTTTCACAAGTGACCCAATGGATGCATCGACAATCATGTAGGGTTGTCCAAAGCGAGTCTCGATAACATTTAAAGCTTCTTGTAACGCGCCGTCACCCATGCCTTCGCAATCTTCTACGGCTTCTTTCGCCTTCCCGTCTAAGTACTGCATCAAGCGACTAAGTTTTTTACTTTCGCCGATCGGCTGCGACAGAACTTGATCTTTAAAACGGGTGGAAAATCTCCAATATTCCTTCGGATCACCAGCAAATTTAGTCACCTCCATCAGCGGCGTATGCGACAAACTGGCGAAGGTTTCAGCTAATCGTCGAATTGTATCAGTTTCACAGGGAGGGGAAACAGGGACGCTTGAATACTTTAACGGTTTTTCTTCGCTTATATGTGGTTTTAAAATAGGGAATTTCCCCTTTGTCCCCTTTCGCTTTACGCGGCGATGCAGAACGATATTCAAATTCAAAAGGTGTATTGTTTTTTGTTAATTCATTATCGTCAAACATATTCTGATCATATTCAACAACGAACTGCTCTTCAAGCTTAGCAAGTTTAACGTTGTCTTCTAAGTTACGCAGTTCTACGATCTGCCGAAGCTCTAACATGTGTTGTTCAACTTCCTTTTCGAGATTTTGCCGTTCGCGAAGTTGAACTAAGGCTAGTTGGGGATTCGATTCTCGGATTCATCCGGTTCCAAGGACCAAAATGTAGCTGCCAATTGCTTGGGTTCCAAATTTTATTGATCGTTTCACACAAAAAATATCAGAGCCTCTATATATAAATATGCTCACAACTTATTTACATATCAATCAATTTACATTAAATTATTTACAAATTATGGGTGCATGCACTCATGCATTCACACAACGCGTCTACAAGTAGTGTCATCTTGTTTTACTGAAGTCTGTAATTCGATCATACTTTTTCTGTTTTCTTGCAATAGTCAATGATATAATGCGAAAAATGTGCACCTTAATTACGAGTAAAGGTACAGACATCGACGGAAATATTGCTAACCAAAATCATGCTATCCGTACGCGTACACCGAAACCGGGGTATCTTAGGCGTAGTTTATACGTCGAATTTCAGTCGAATTTAATTTGTCGAATTTAATGTGACAATTATCCGACGGAAATTCGACGGAAGTGTTGCGTTCAGTTTAGACGTCGAATTTTGGTCGGAAAATCAAAACATGCGGGTGTTGCAGGCTGTAAGATGGACAAATAAAAGCCTATAAAATAAAGATGCGGCGTTCACAAAAGCAATTATTTTAAACAAATCCTTAAAGTTAGCAGAGAATTGAAAGGCGTCAGAATCAATTGTAAATTTTGCACTTAGTAATTAATAATTTAATAGAAAAAGGAAGATTCTTCGGCTGTGCTTGGCACTGCTTTCCAATTTGTGTGAAGCGTAAATACCCCGAATTCGTTCATGTCGTCGGCTTGAAAGATCAGTACAGTGGAGTTATTAGTTGGAGTTGGACTATCTGTGGTCAAACTACTGTATTCTGAAAAGCGTTTTAACAATATTTTTCGCGTGTCACGACAAATCTTCACAACCATTCTTCACAAGATTGGAGACCAGTTACAGAAAAAAATTAAAACAGAGCTGCCAGTTTCTTTTCGTTTCATTTATTGCCAGTTTTTTTTTCTGTCGGTTTTTTCCCTTTGGCCAGTACCTACTATTCATAAGATTGTCATAAAGGTTTGTGAAGCAATGGTTACACATTTATGGCAGGATTATGTGTCAAGTAATTTTCCATTGACGGAAGAACATACAGTATGAAAGAGAAAATCATTGATATGGAATATATTTCCGGGCAGTAATTGTTGCAGTAAGCAACGCTTACATTTGGAATCCATCCCTCAATTTCTTCGTCTGTTACAGCCATAGAACATGATGTACGATTGAAAACGTACGTTTTACATGTAACACGACAGCAATTAGAACATGGATGTTGTTTGTCCTCCATGTTGAAAATCACACTTCGTGGAGTCCACGAAGTGTGATGTTATTGATTTTAGGGTACAGTTGTGGATAACAATCTAATTTAAATAATTTATTCATTTTATTCCATGCGACGGAAATTCGATAAATCAGTGTTGCGTTTCGGTCGCATTACACGACTGATCATGTCGCAAAATTCGACAGCGTCGCATTTAATGCATCCCGTCGGATTTAGTCAATTTATACGTCGAACTTTCGTCGGATATAATGACTTGACTGAAATTCGACTCATTAAATTCGACTGAAATTCGCCTAAACCTCTCTAATGCTCGCCGGAAAAACTCGGTATTCGTCGTATTTTACGAATCTGCCACGTGTTTTCCATCGCCGGTACAACGCGACACGAAATTTAAAGCTATCAAAAATTAGTCGATAGCTGGAATTGTCTATTCTAGGTTTGATTTCTTCTTTTCGGGCAAATATTAATTAATTTGAGACTGATTTCAGTTCGTAATTTATAGTAGCAATCGGCAAGTCGGAACATTATTAAAAAGCATGTTATACGCAATAATTTTTCCAGCAATAATTTCACACCCCCGGAAATTTTTTTCGAATTTTTAACAAATTAAGAATTTTTAGTGTCCCGGTGTTCCGTGTTCCGGAACGATGCTGTTCCGGTGTTCCATGTTCCGTTGTTCCTGGTTTTACTAATAGCCGAACTGTCAAATGTTACAACAAATTGAAATTCTTACCTCTCTGCCCTACTTCTTCATCCTCTGCACCTCCAGCTTTTTGATCAGGTTCTTTAATAAACATTTTTATTTATTAATGGACATCGCAACAAAATTTCAGTTTTAAAGGCCATTAACAGTAAAAATTTACTAGCTTGTCTCATTTGAAAACATTTTAGAAGTAATTATTAAAGACGCTTTAGAGCGTTTTCATAACTTGCTTGATTCTTGAAATATATTGACTGAAAAAAGTGGGCTGTCTGCCAGATTGGATTATGCAGGATTAGGGTTGGGCGATATTTCGATATTTTGATTTATCGCGATATTTTCAAGCCCATGGTATTTCATAAACATTGGATTACGTGGAACCTTTGGAAATCGGATGGGCGCTAAAGTCGTCAGCTAAAAGAAAACGCTTTACTCCTACCCAGAAAGAATATCTAACTAGTCATTTTGACATAGGAGAACAAACTGGCCACAAAGTAGATCCCAAGAATGTGTCTAACTCTATGAGAAAAGCAAAGAATCCAGATGGTTCGCGTTTGTTCCAAAAATCAGATTTCCTGTCACCGCAGCAAATTGCAAGCTTTTTTTCTCGCTTGGCTAAAAAAAGAAGACAAGTTGATTATAGTGACACAGAAGATGAGGTCGAGGAAGACGAGTTCAAAGAAATGTCAAACGAAGAGAACTTTGAAAAACTAACAAATGAAATTTTGAATGAAATTTCTATTTCCCATCCAATAATATTTGAAATACACAACATCTGCGAACTGGCTACAAACTCCAAGTTGTCCAAATTCTCTGTACGTATGCTCCAAGATATTTGCAACTTTTTTGAAGTGGATACATCTGCCATAAAAAGCACAAACAGATTCAAGAAGCCGTATATCGACCTTCGAACGAATTAGTGGCAACCTGCTCCTGCTACAAGAGCCAGTAAACTATTTTATGATTATGTTTTGTGTTAGAAAAAATGCTGTTCCGTTACTCGTTGGCAATGTCAGTTAGCGCTGAAGCGCCATAGACCCAACCTCGCAAGCCAGGGTCTTTTACTTCTGCACGGCGCTACAGCAAAGACCCTGGTTCCCTCTGGTCACGTGAGCTCCTAAAAATTAGGGAAACAAGAGGTCCTAGGGGAGGGTGGTTGAGGGAGCCTGTAGCTAATACTGAAATACAGCCAAGTATAGATGACCAATCGTCGATAACCTTGGGTGAGTCAAACGAATCAAATTACTCAAATATCTCATTATATAATTTAGAAAAAATAGCATTTCATCGGGGCATGTCTATGGCATGTTTGAATATAAATAGTTTATTTGCCCATATAGATGAATTACGAGTAGTTATGAGTAATAATAAAGTAGACATATTATGTATTAATGAGACCAAACTTGATTCATCAATTAATGACAATGAAATCCATATACCAAATTTTGAAATCATTCGAAGAGATCGGCGTACAAATGGTCGTCACGGCGGCGGCATTTGCATTTACATTAGAAGTAATATTAATTACAAAATACGACATAATCTACAATCTGAAACTCTCGAAAATCTAGTTGTAGAAATTAAGAAACCACGATCTAAGTCTATCCTAGTTAGTACATGGTATAGACCTCCAGATTTACCTACTAGTTACTTTGCCGAATTCGAGCAAATGATTGGATCGTTCGATGCTGAAAATTTAGAGTATTTTCTGCTTGGTGATTTAAATGTTGATTTTACCCCAACAACTGAGTCACCGAGCAAGAATAAAGTAAAAGAAATACTTGATATATACGATGTCGAACAATTAATAAACGAACCGACAAGAATTACTGCTACATCTAGCACCCTGATCGATTTATGCCTAACCAATACACCTGTAAATATTGTGAAGTCTGGTGTCATACACGTATCTATTAGTGACCATTCATTAATATATATGATACGTAAGGCTAACTATATACGAGGGGGGCCCAGAACGATAGATGCTAGAACAATGAAGAACTTCAACAGAGAATTGTTTCTAAGCGACCTTGAACTAAACCATTGGGATAGTGTCTATTGCTCCCAGGACCCTAACGAAATGTTTGATGTCTGGAAAAAAATGCTCATGAAAACCATAAATAAGCACGCACCACTTAGATCCAGGAGAATTAGAAATAGAAAATCTCCCTGGATTACAAAAGATTTAAGACGCCAGATATTTAACCGAGATTACCTAAAAAAGAAAGCTGTTACATCCAATGATCCTAAAATCTGGCATCAATATCGACAAACTCGAAATCACATTAATAATGAAATTAAAAAAACTAAACAAGCTTATTATAAGAATAATCTTGAATCGAGTAAAGGCAACATGAAAAAAACATGGAACCTTATAAATGAACTAAGCTCCAGAAATGTAAGCAAAACTAAAAAGATAACACAATTAGATTTTGAAGAGCGAGAAATAACTGCACCTGAAGAAATAGCTGAAACATTTAACAGCTACTTCTCAGGTATTGGTGAAAAACTTGCTTCCGATATTCCTGCTCCTGTGCGTGATCCAGTATTTTATCTTAAACCAACTGATAAATCTTTCTCTCTCAAAACTCCCTCCGTTAACACAGTTTATCAACTGCTGACTACATTAGATGATAAGAAGTCAGCTGTTTTGGACAATATACCAAACAAATTCCTAAAGATAGCTGCAAGTGTTATTGCACCCTCGTTAACAGGAATATTCACTGCATCTATTAATACCGGAATATTCCCGTATGAATGGAAGGCAAGCAGAGTAACGCCAGTATTTAAGAGTGGCACAAGAAATAACCCAGGCAACTATCGGCCTATATCAATTATTCCATGTGTTGCTAAAATTTTTGAAAAAATCATTTTCGATCAACTACATGGGTATCTTGATTCAAATAATTTGCTGAACACATTCCAATCTGGATTTCGACCGTTCCACAGTACCCTAACAGCGTTGCTAGAAGCCACAAGCGACTGGTCCATGAATATTGACAATGGCCTAATTAACGGAGTTGTATTTATTGATTTAAAGAAAGCTTTTGATACGATCGATCATCAAATTATCCTACAAAAGCTTAAAAATTATGGTATTGACGAAAACAGTCTTACTTGGTTTCATTCATACCTCACTGATAGAACTCAAAAGTGCCGGGTAAACGGTCAACTGTCAGATTCTGTGCCAGTGGCCTGCGGTGTACCTCAAGGTTGACAAGGTAGCAGCCTAGTCCTCATCTACATTAATGATTTACCGAACTGTCTTGATCATACAACTGCAAGAATGTTCGCAGATGATACAAGTATTAGTTATGCATCCGACTCTGCCAAAGAGCTCCAAAATGTCATTAACACCGAATTGAAAGGTCTAAGCGATTGGCTAACCACTAATAAACTAAGCTTAAATATTGTAAAAACAGAATTCATGGTAGTTGGATCTAGACAGAGAATAAAAACACTAAATAATGAAATAGATATTGAGATAAACGGTAATATGGTCAACCAAGTTACTTCGGTAAAATCTCTGGGTGTCCATCTTGATAATCTCCTTATGTGGTCTGAGCATACTGACAAACTATGTAAAAAAATTGCTTCAGCCATAGGGGCTTTAAAACGTATAAGATCCTGCATTTCAACGAACACGGCTATCCAAGTATACCAAGCACTGATTCAACCTCATTTTGACTACTGCTGCTCGGTCTGGGATGGTCTTGGCGAAACGCTAAGTTCTAAACTACAAAAATTACAGAACCGGGCGGTCAGGGTCATTACGAGGTCCAGCTATGACACTAATGCTACTGTGCTTCTTGATACTTTACACTTGGATAACTTATCGTTGAGACGCAAAAAACTTAAAGCTGGCTTGATGTTCAAAACACTCAAAGGTGACACACCTACCTATCTACAAAATCTTTTTTCAGTTCGTGGCTCAGAATATAATCTTAGGAACTTTGAAATGAAATTAAATCTACCCAAGCCACGAACTAATTATCTGAAGCGAAGCTTTCAGTACAGTGGAGCAGTGCTGTGGAATAGCCTTCCCGAAAATATAAGAATGCTCCAATCGTTTGCTCAGTTCCGGAAAGCTGTAAACAAGTATTATAATAGTTTAGATGAACTCCCACACGGCAATCTTGTAAACCAGTAGATCATATTCTTTTATTTATTTTTGCATGCTTAAACTTGTATATATTTATATACTGAAGATTCCACCGTGGATAAATATTAAATTTTTATTGTATTGTATTGTATTGTATTGTATTGTATTGTATTGTATTGTATTGTACAATTTCAAGGTAAAAAGGATATTATGAAATGTTTATTTTTGTTTAGGTAAATCATAATAAACTATGTATATTTAAATATAAATATTATAAATGATTTTAACGTTTACATCACGAAACAAGTGAAATAAAATTCATTAAAATTCACAAAATTAAGTTTAAAATTCCGTTTAAAATTGGATAAATTTGTAGAAAAACAAATAACAAAACACGAAGGTGCAAAATAAACTAATTAAGGGACAAAAAATAAACAAAATTAAAAAACTTACGTGAAATTATGCAAATTTGTCTTGAAAGCTGAAAAAAGTTTTGAAATTTATGCGCGTATGTCGCCACGCAGTTGACGCCTACATATGTCGTCATGGAAACGGAGAGTTGCTAAGGTGACAAGATAGTCACGACTTCATACAGTATAATTAAAATGGCGGAATATTATAACGTGTTGATGCATTCTAATGCTTTTATTTTGAATTTAGTTGTTTTATACATGTTCATCTGGTGAAATAATAAGTGTAATGAATTACATATATTTGGGTATGATATTATTCGGAAAGAACGTAATAGATATGGGGGTCGGGTGGTTTTATATGTCCGTGATAACATATCATTCTCGGAAAGGAAAGATCTAATATCGAAAGATCTTGAGATGGTATGTATTGAAATTAATAGGCCATACAACAAATCACTTTTAATTAATGCGTGGTATAGACCACCAAACTCAGATATAAATTTCTTTGATGAATATGCGGAATTTTTATGAAAATGTGAGGCTGAAAACAAAGAGTTAATCTTCTTAAGAGATTTGAATTGTTATGTTAGTAAAACTCCGCTCGATAATCAAACACGAAAATTACAATTCCTATGTTCTCTTTAACAGTTTGATCAACTTATCAATGAGCCAACGAGAGTTACGCCAACATCAGCTTCTTTAATTGATTTAATTTTAACTAACAAACCAGAAAATATATCCCAGTCTGGTGTTGTTCACCTTGGGATATCTTATCACAGTCTGGTTTTTGCTATTAGAAAACTTACGTTACCAAAATCGGGAAAAACGTTAGAGATTTTAAAATTTTTGTTCAAAACAACTTTATTCATGATATTTCCCAACTACCTTGGGATTCTATAAATCACTGAATTTGCCAGTCCAAACACATCTTGGCAGGTGTGGAAATCGCTCTTTCTTGAAGCTCTTGATAGACATGCACCTCTACGGCAGAAGAGGTTGAGGCAGAACTGCGCCATACCATGGATTACACCCCAAGTTAAACAGCGTATGAGAAAGAGGGATTTCCACAAAAAACAAGCAATACAACACGATTCTCAGTCACAATGGTTGTTATATAAATCTGAGCGCAATAACGTGAACATCGAGATCTACGAGGCAAAGTCAAAATATTTTTGTGAGAAAATTGAGCATTGAACACTTTCTAAAAATCTTTAAAAAAGCTGGTCCTTGATAAATGCCGAGTGTTAAAGAGCTTTTAAATAATGATACAATTGTTTCTGATGATAAAGTTATTGCTAAATCTTTTAATGATTTTTTTACGAATATAGGAATAAACTAAGCAGCTGAGTCTGATGAACTCTATAATAATTCGGGTGATGACCCAAATTTCCAGCAACATTGTCCTGGGACTCGTTTTTATTTTACCGATATCAGTGTGAGTAATGTTGCCTTGCGTCTCCAAAATCTTAAAGGACATCGGCAATGGATTTTTTTATTGCCTTGTTTTGTTCTCTATAATTGTCTTAGTCAAGATATGTATTTCATTTGCGATGAAAATATCTCATTTTATAGTAAAGAGCGAATGAATTTGGTCTAATCATGCATATCGCCCGCCATTTTGAAAGCACATTTTCGAAAATTATCTTTCATGTCATTTGAGGCCTCTGACGTCATTGGCAGGGGAGAAGCAAAACAAACGCTGTCGCTACTATAGCTTTTGATCAGTTTTAACTTTTGTGAAGAATTTTCGCCGGTTCTAGGCTTTCTATGGACGAAATTCACGAGAATCAGTTAGGTGAAGTGTCACCTTGTCAGTTTGAACCTGTTTTAAACAAAAATACTGGTAGCAGTGGGGCAGAAGCGATTCCGAGAGCGAGTCATCCTCAGAGACTCAGACGACGACTTGAGACTTCGATGAAGCATTCGAGGCTGAGAATAGCTGGCGTCTTAAATCGCTCAGTTGGTGCAAGTGTGGCCACTGTACCTTGCAAAACAAAGACAATAGGAAGTTTTTGCTCGCACGAAAAGGCTTTAGAGTACGATGAGTACGACCTTTAGTCACAAATGCTGAAGGAAGCGGTCAATGTTGGTTTAGTAAGCTGTGGGTTAGTTATGGTATTTATAGTTTTACTTCGTTTGGTCAAAATTTTCTAGTGATGTCGTTTGTAGTGCAGAAGGTAATTCTTCGAAGAGTAACGTAAGTTCGGCCTCTAAAGTTGTTAGAGCTGCATTTACAGTCCTATTCAGTTCTGGTGATTTGGTTAGGTCTGCTTGTTTGTTTTCATTCTGCTCCCGCTTCTACACTTAATTTAAGTTTGCAGTATCAAATAACTGTCTAAACCACGGTGATTCTGTTGTTTAATATGAATGTCTGCGTTTTGAATGTGTGTAATTTACTTGTGTGTTTCAGCGAGGTCTGACTTCTGAGTGTATTTTGATCTTAATTGTGGAGCGTAAATGTCTTCGCTATTAGTAAAAGAGAGATCTAAACTGGCTATGATTTCTTCCTCGCAAACTGCGTCTGAGTCTATGCGAAGGTCTGCTCCTTTATATCGCTAAGATTAATACTCGCAAGTCGCATCCGACAAATTTTCATCCTCTGTTGATAAAAGTGACTTTAACCACTCTTCAAGATTCTAAATTGTGAAACAATGAAGAAAAATAAGGATATGGAAGAAGCAGAATTTATTAAAGCTATTGGTAAATGTATATTTCAAGTACTGGTACCTTTTGACGTTGTCTCTTCTCGGTTTGTCTCCTAGTTCTCTTCGATTGTGACGAGTGAGATACGTTAGAAACGCTAGCGCTGGTCGTAGGCTTGTCAAGCGTTGGTTATAAACATTGGGCTTTACGCGCAAACTCGTTTTCTCTGTGTATCCAGTGCTTTCGAGGAATTGAGGAGAATGCGAGGGTTCATATGACTTCTCGGCAAAATGAAGCGAGCAAATTCTTGTACAAAGTGAGGGTTTGAATGCTTTTCGTTTGCAAAATTCTTCCAAGGCCGCTCTACGACTCTTCTGTTCAGACGTTTTGCCGCAAGGAAAACGAAAGAAATTAACGTTTCTATTTGTCTTCAGTTGACTACAGTATCACTATTGCAGCCGTACACAGGGCAATATACATTGCTTATTAACTTTGACTTTCATGGTTTAATACGTATTACATGAATGCAATAGTCTGTGGAAAAATATAGATTATAACATAGTCCATTTTATGTTTTGCGCTTTATATGTTTTTTAGAAAACTAAAGCATCCTTTCCTACCTACCCTCGCCCAGAAAATAATGGACCAAAAATGAATTGGTTTACAACGGGATTTAAAAAAATTAAAGTAACTTATGTCAACTGTATATTGCATTGACGCAAGATGTTCGGCGCTCCTACACTAAGACGTAAATACTCGTCGCATATCTTCCGCAAGGCGAAAGAACGCTTATTGATGGAAACTTATAGAAATAAACAAGGTTGCTATGTCATTTTTATGCAATTTCCGCAAATAATATAGAAAAAAAACAGCATGTAAACTATAGTTATTTACAAGGGCCGTATACGTTGTATAATCCGTTCCCCTGCCAATGACGTCAGTAAGGCATTTCAGCATAAATTAGCATATCGGGAATTTCTTCAAGATGGCGGACACTATGCATAATTAGACCAACTTCATTCGCTTTTTACTCCGAATCGAATAATTTCCATTCCAAATAAAATACATATCCTTATTAAGATAACCAACGTGAACAAAAATAGCCAATAAAAAAATCCGTTCGCCAATGTCCTTTAAATCTTCTAAAGCAACCGGTGTTGATAACATACCGGCAAAAGTTCTTAAGGCGGCATCACACATCATCGCTCCATCGTTGACCGTTATATTCAAACAGTCTCTTAGCACTGGTATATACATAAACGACTGGAAATTAGCTCGAGTATCTCCGATTTATAAAGCAAAAGACCGAAAAAAGTGTGAAAATTACCGTCCAAATTCGATTCTACCCATTATAAGCAAAGTATTCGAAAGAGAAGTGTTTACTCAAATATATAAATATCTGAATGAAAACTCGCTATTGTCAAAATCTCAATCAGGATTTCGACTAAAACATGGAACTGTGGGCGCGCTCATTCAGATGTGTAACCAATGGCTAAGTGATATGGATAAAGGCAAAATAAATGGAGTAGTATTTTTGGATATTCGTAAAGCGTTTGATTCTATTAACCATAAGATTTTATTGAGAAAGCTAAAAACTCAATTTGGAATACATGACATTGAACTGAAATGGTTTGAGTCCTTCCTAACGAATAGAGAGCAAGTTTGCTTGGTAAATGCCCACACATCCTTACCGAAGAAAATAAGATGCGGTGTCCCCCAGGGTTCAATTCTAGGACCATTGTTATTTTTACTTTATGTAAACGACATGCCAGATTCAGTACTTGAAAAAAAAAAAACTCCGTATCTCTATGCAGATGATACTCAAATTTCGTCTTCCTCATATTGTTTTGAGACATTTTGAGGTCTTTGAAAAACTCACTCGTGCATGTTATATCCAAATTGCACTCGAAGCCATGCTATTACCTATACTAATAGAAGCAAAATGTTGAACAGTTCAGGTGCCGTACACTTTATTTTAACTGCTATTTAGATAGAATACTATTGTAACGTTGTCAAATTGAACTTGTCCTAAAGCCCGTGCTTGTACTGCATGACAAGGCAGTCCGTAAGTGAACAGATTTCACATGTGAGGCTGTCTTGTATATATTTTTGCCTTCTTTGATAAACATTATTATTAAGCACACAGATTTAGTGAGACGCACAGTCGCTCATGTTAAATGTCATCTGCATCATTGTCATTGCCCTTTAAAGTGCATATGACATGAAATTTCTTATTTTCTTAAATGAAAGAACTCTTTAAGCTGTGGTGTAACTTATTTTTTAGTTTCATGGTTTTATGGTTTGTTCTCGAGATATTTCAATTTGTTTGATTTGTAAATAATTAGTGTGAATATGTCCGCTAATTTATGACCTCACTTTGGTTGCAAGCTCAACTTACACAGGTTATAAATCTATTAACTCTAAAAGCTGTGGATATTAGTTCACGTTTTTCTCTGGTGCTTCATCACATTTACCAGTGAGTGAAGTTTGAAATTATTATCTTGGATGAGAGCAGTGATATATTCAACCATTTTGAAGAGCTTGCAACCAAAGTGGCGTCATAAGTTAGCGGACATATTCACACTCATTTACATATCAAACAAATTGAAATATCTCGGAAACAAATTATAAATCAAGAAACTAAAAAATAAGTTACACTGCAGCTTAAAATTAATTTTTCTTTAATTTAAGAAAATAAGAAATTTCATGTCATATGCACTTTAACCCCTGGTCTAATTCAATGGTACGCTTTTGAAAATATTGATGTATAAACTGTATCTGGATGATTTCAATTCATTACAAATATTTCTTACTCTTGTTCTTTAAACTATTAAAGATTTGGGAGCAATGCTATACCAAGGCAGTATTCACTACCCCGTGGGTAAACTAGTATTGTTTTTAGTGAAATGTGAAATTGCTTTTTTAAGACATGTGAATTGTGAAACGGCTTTTTTTGTTTGAACCCCCCTTTGCTTTCAGTACGTTCACGGAATGTTGTGTGTGCACGTCTTAATCCAGTGTGGATTTCAGTCTGCACATATTACTAGTTACCAGCATTTACAACTTTTGTACAAGGGATGACGGTCTGTTTATATCTCTGAGATTGTTTATATTTCCGAGATATTCCATTGTTGGCATAATATGAAATAAATTAATAATCCTACCGGGCTACCGTGATAGGCACTACATTTCAAGGTATACAATATATTTCGATCAATTTCTTATTTATATATAGTTTTGCACCGTGAATGATGTCATTTGAAGCTGTCATGTCATACAAAAATGTCGACAAATAGCGTATTAATCGGTTGTTATACGATAGGGGTAGCCTTGAAGGTGCCATTAAAACGATCACTAAGACAAAAACTGACTTAGTATTTCTATATACGATATTGTACAGTATTCGGTGGCAAGGTACAGTGTAGTGCGCATGTATTTGAATATTGCGGCCTGCGGAGGATGCCAGGTAAGGCAGTGCCAAACACGCCGCAATGTCATCTGTAGTAGGATTTTGGGAAAGCGCAACCTGCGAACAGGCAGACAGAGCACATGGACTCGATGACCGCTAGTTAAATAAAAACTATATTATTTCGTTTATTATCCATGTATCGTGCATTTTGTTGTTTGATATTAATAAAGTGCATGTTTATAGAGTTGGTGGAGAATGCAAATTGTTTTAACAGAATTTTAGAGGATTTTTTACATCGTTTGTAACTCACAGTGATCGTTAAAGGGCTAGCTGATGTGAAAAAGTCCCAGCTTACAAACCAACACGATGCCCAAGAAGCAAATCGACAACACATCGAAGCACTCGCGAAAACTGTCGCAGTTTAGCCACAAATTCCCCAAGTTCCAGCAACGTTGACATTTTGAAGTCAACATTGCCTCAAGTGGTTTACCTTGCTATACAAGCCTGACGAACAACTTGACCGTTTTCTTGACCAGCTTACGATGTTATTAAAATCTTCTGGAGTTCCAGCTAAATATTAGACCACCTATCTTGAGCAACAAGTGCAGCAAGAGTTACGTGCTTAACTGCTTATGATTCTGTTGTGTTTGCTGAACAAGAATGTGAAAATGTCCTTGGAGAGAACCTGAAGGTCAGGCCCTAATCACAGAATAGGGCCTGACGCAAAACCTATCTAGACTGTGGGATTCCCGTCCATCTGGTGGACGGGAAATCTGATTGGTTGATCAGCATCATGAAGGATTTTGATTGGTTGCAAGTTCACATAAACAACAGTTTTAAAAATAGCTCGGCCAAGGGCTAAAGGCGAATTTCTTTTCTTTTATGCTTTATGGCAGAAAATAAATCAAACAAACAGTATTTTGAAAGGGCTTCATCAAAATCTTTGACGAATTTTGGACACACGACGCTGAAAGAACAGCCAAACTAATCATGTATTCGAAAGCTTGTTGTTGACAGCCAAGATGTTCTGCCAACTGGCTTCGCCGGCAAAAGTCTTATTTTTAATATCATGCAGGTCCTACCGGCGTTGTTTCTGAGCTACATCGCCTTCTTCGTGGTACGATTGAGAATTTCATTGTTGCTGTTGTTAGCCCGTTAGAGTATATCCGCGTCCAGCAAGTTAAGACCTTGAGAAAGCTTGGCAGTCAAGCCGTGCACAGAACTAATTAAATCTTTGTTTGCTGTTCGGTTAAATAGAAAAACTGACTCTTAATCATATAAAAGTACCTTGAATTTTTAAGTTTAATTAAAAAGCAAAATGCACACTCTGCGGACATGTTCATGAGAATATAAATTTTTTGTGTAACGAAATCTACAACACTTGTCAATCATATTGCATGTTGTGTCATGTGGGCGTCCCACGGTCTAGACAGGTTTTGTGTCAGGCCCTACTTCAAATTAGGGCCCGAACTTCAGGTTAGAGAAGACCCAACCAATATTACTATCGAACAGTATGAAACGTTAGCCTGACCACGGTGGGAATCGAACCCGTGACTTTTGGGATACTAGTCCAATGCTCTGTCAACTGAGCTACGAGGCCAAGTCTAGTACCCAAGTCTAGTACCATAACATTAAAACACAACAAAAAAATATGATCATAGAATACATTGGTATCGACTTATGGCCTGTTCATACGGGCAAAAGTTATCCCGGTTAACGAGAAAACATTTCGACGAGCCAATACATTTGTTCTGTTCATATGCTGAAACGTTTTCCCGCTTACCGGGTAAAGTTTCCGGCTGTGACGTAACACTGAACATCAATTGAATTGAAAAATTGCTGACACGACAGAAAGTTATCCCGCTAAGCGGGAAAGTTGTGTTCATATGGGAAAAACATTATCCCGGTTACCGAGATCTCGCCTGTCAACAAGCGATATCTCGGTACACGGGAAAACGTTTTGTCTCATATGAACGCGGTGTAACTTTTCATATTATTTTCATACCAAGGCCAGATCTCGCTTGTAAACATGTCGATAAGTTTTCTCGCTAACCGGGATAACTGTTGCCCATATGAACAGGCCCTAAGTTCCGAAATACCACACTCGAACATAGTATGAAACGTATGAAACGTACTACTTTAACCTTGTCAAAAGTTAAGAAACGTAGAAAACGTAGAAATGAACGTATTTACCCTCCATCCCCCGGTACACATACTTTATGACCGGTCCCTTACAAACGCTAGAAAAATGCTAACAACAGGCAGAAAACTACAAATGTAAACCCAATATTTTGATAATACTTCCTAAGTATCTCGTACCGTGTGGATTCCCTCTTCAATTGCAATGCATTGCCAACGACAGGCCAAGCCTTGGGACCAGGAACTGCTGACATAATAAGACAGAATTCAAAACGCTTCCACGCCATCCAAATACATAGCAGAATTAAAATAATCCCAGCAAAAACTATTGTAAGCATCCTTTCAAATAAGCTTGATTACTGATGAAATACAAGCCACTTTGTGAAGCAATCCGATCGACAACGATGTACACTCATCTTGCCTATTATACACACTTGATTCACCTTGGCTGACCTTCGCACGTCAAAGTAAATCGTTTGGTAATGTACATATGTCAAACATACCAAAGTTGGAAGGCACTTGACTCTCACGTAATTTATTTCTAAAAATCAGTAAGGTCTATATATATAACAATTTATTTGAAGTGTTTTTCTGCGCTACTCTGGTTAATTAAACCAAATAAATGCAATGCTCGGTCAACACTCCACTCAAGTGCCCCACCAGGCAATGATGTAGAATTAAAACCAGGGGGCGGGGTATCAAAATGTCTGGGTGGCAAGGCGTGGAGGGTGCAAGTATGCAACCCGATAAACGTGGAAAGTTCCAGTAATTATTATTGGTTCCAGTAATTCTGCAATTAGTGTTTATGAGCAAAGGACTTAATTAATGAACTTGAAAAGAATTGAAAGATATACCGAAGAAATTTCATGTTGGATAAATGCTCTAATGGTACTAGCATAGTACAATCAAGTACAGATTACTTAAAATCATTACCATATATTTCAACCATGCATTTGCAAAGAACTATCCAGGTTATGATTATACAATCTGCATTGGATGTTGGGAAGTCAGCCCCTCAAATCGGCATGAATTTTTAACAAGCGAGCCTAAGCTCACAACAAGGGGATTCGGCCCTCCACCTCTAACTTGGATGATCTAAAGTCGCAATGTTGCTGTTTATATATGTTGAAAAAGACGTTCGTAACAAGCGTGATGTGAGAACGTGCACACAACCCCAGTCATAAATGGAGATGACGGTAGTTCTCTTCAACAACCTATCTAGACCTTGTTGGCTGATGACGTTATCCCTAGACCACATTGCGACTTTAAATTACCGTATATACTCCAGTGTCGTTGAGTAGAGGATGTAATTTGACCTGGTTGAGCAGAGGATGTAATTTGACCGAGGTTTGCATTTATTTATTTTCACTAGAATACAGAGCAAAGAAATCTCTATAAATTTCTCGTTTCCAGTTTCACCATAATACCGTTGGTGGACTTAAGAATAAGTTCAGGAGTTATCTTGATATCCTCAGTCAACTGCGTAGATTTGATATGAAAATGACGTATAATTGAAGCTAATACGACTTTTTCCTCCATCATTGCAAATTTTTGCCCTAAAAGAGAAGATTCCGATTAGGATTGCGAATAAGATTTCTGTTATGTCAGATGCATAACTACTTTGGGTATTGCCGTAATTCCGTTTCGTAAACCGCCAGGGTAACAGGTAACAATCAGCGTTGCCAATTTCAGTGTGCGTTCCATCCGGTGAATATCACCGTAGCCACCCCCCGTCGGCAGTTTGAATGAACAGGACAAAGGTCCCCTTCAGTTTAAGTTACGCCACCATGACATGTTACATATTAAACTGCGTTACTTACCAATACAGTTTCTGGGTCCTGCCGAGAAAGGAACATAAGCAAAGGGATTTCTTCCAACGTTAGTTTCAGAAAGAAATCTATCAGGATTAAACGTATCAGGATCGTCCCATACTTCAGGATTACGGTGTAATGCCATAGGCGCCACAAGGACAGAACAGCCTTCAGGAATATGGTACGGACCTGTAATTGAACATTCCATTATAATTTGTGATTATTTGTTATTCTTGGAGCACTCATCTGATCGGGCACTGTCCATCATCACCAGGGCGTTTATATATAGGGAGGTGCAATGCGCTGCTCGACTTATAATACGATATTCGATGTATTGAACGCATTCAAAACCACTTCTCGACTTAGTTGGAACATTTGGACGAAATAGGAAATTACTGTGGAGCATTTATAGATGTTTTGTAATTGCATTGGATCTATCCCATTTGGACAGATTTGATCATTCTTGTCAAATAGTTTGAGAAGCGATATTTTTCTGGAATATTTTTAATAAATTAGCTTGATTCTTGGCAGTAATATCTGAAAATACAATAGCAGAATCTACTATATTGTTGTATCAAACAGCGGAATTTTATCACAACATTTTCTTCATCAAAACTTGACTACAAAACAGTCAAAACTTCGAACCCAGTTTCCCGCCATATTTATCTTGCCATAAAACAGTCACCATAGTAACAACAGGACGCTCGTTACCAGTTCATTGCATTACACATCGATCAGAGCCTATATTGCCGTTTCAACGCCCTATATATATGTAAGCGCCCTAACCACGGGCAATAGGACAGGTGTAGTGTTGTTAAATAGAAAGTTAGAAATGGTATTGTACTTACTCATGTATTATAATTATGTTTAAAAGATCAGAATATTCATAACTTCTTATTTTGTTTCATAACATCTGCTTCGTCTGCCATCGCCATGTTTACTCGTCCCAATCTACATGCTGCACGGCATTGCCGCCCCTCCTGGCAAAATAATAAGCAAGCGAGAAAAATTAAGGAGAAAATAAGAGGGTAGGAACATCGTTGTCATAAGCTGGATGCAGTGACACTTCCATATATGGCACAAACCTATCCATAACTTCCATATATGGCACAAACGTAACCTCGACGCGTTTTATAACGTTTTATTTGACATAGGGATGACGTAACGCTGCTTCCCGCCTATGACAATTTGAATTAGTCATGTGATACAATATTGCGAAAGCCGATTCGCCCAGAACGATGACACGCTCACGAAACGCCCACAATGTTCCTACCCTCTTATTTTCTCCTTAATTTTTCTCGCTTGCTTATTATTTTGCCAGGAGGGGCGGCAATGCCGTGCAGCATGTAGATTGGGACGAGTAAACATGGCGATGGCAGACGAAGCAGATGTGGAATTTGTTTCGAATATTAAAGAACTATTTATGAAACAAAATAAGAAGTTATGAATATTCTGATCTTTTAAACATAATTATAATACATGAGTAAGTACAATACCATTTCTAACTTTCTATTTAACAACACTACACCTGTCCTATTGCCCGTGCCTTAACCACTACTATTATGACCTACATATTGACATAAGCCCTGGTTGGTCCCAGGTTTATCTCACCTGGGCATCTTTTCTATTGGAGAAAAACATACACCAGTTTCACCGGGGCATTAAACAATAACCCGGATTATTATAGTATAAAATCTTGACAGATTTTATACCATAATAATCCGGGTTATTCAATGCCCCGGTTTTATGAGACAGAACGCATATGCCCTTTCGTGTTTGGTTTGGAAAATTGGTAAACTAGTCCTGTAATAAATACTAATAGCTGCATGCTCAGGTTGAAATATATTTCTCCTTTTTTACGTGACTCTACCATTGGCTTAACCAACATCAGTTTTCAAAGGTGAAGCATATTAGTTTTGAAAGTGTTTTGGGATTTTCCTACGTGATTTTCAAAGCAGAGTAACCCTCGACTTGATCGTTGCATCTTTGTGTAATTGTTCTTTTACAAAAATTTTCATTAATTTTCAGTCAGACATGTTTGGCTATCGTCAGACATTGTACACATGGTTACTTTGAGTAAGTTATTGTGGGAAATAGCGTTTATAATTGTCAAAATTTTCTGGCGGGATCCTCATATTCCTTACGAAGTTCGCTGCCAACTGATTTAAACTCGACACCACCCCTCTCCCTTCCTCCACAAATCGTAAAATCGCTGCGCGGTCTATGCAACCCACAAAGCTCGCAAGCCAGGCTTTCTACCTCCGCTTCCCTCCCAAACATGCTCGTGTTTTCCACGGAAGCGGAAGTAGAGAACTTGGCTTGTAAGGTTGGCAAACCACATGTGGAAAATAACATGAAACTTGAAGTTTACCTTCTATACGAGTGAATATAAAAGCGATCACGTAAAAAATAAACCAATCAGACGGCAGCGGTTGAAAATCAGACACAGATCGGATGCAAACATTTTTTTACCGATAATTTTGGCGATATTGTTTGTTTTAGCCAAGAAAATTCAGGCTATAAACTCAGGCTACAAAAATCAATACAGACATTGATTAAACATCCAGAGGCCGGTTGTTCAAAGCTGGATTACCGCTAGCGCTGCATGGGTTAAAATTTAACCTCCTGTTTCAATTTCGGTATTTCTGCACATGTGTTTATTTCAAAACTTCAGAAAAGAAAACTCTCATTGATCCACACAAGACTTCTGAAGAAATATTTCCAAGTTTATAAACAAGTTGTTGGGAAGTTTGCTTTGAATTTTAGGTTAAAGTGCCTATGACACGAAATTTCACCCCAAATGTTTATGATTGCATTGTAAAGAACACTTAAAATGACTTAATAATTTCTTTTATAGAATTTTTGTAACTTGCTTCCTTTGCAAGATATTCAACTTTGTTTCATATGCAAATATCACCGGTGTGACATCACATCTCATAATGACATTTTGAAAATGTAACATTTTATGAAATATTTTAACATGTTATGAAATTAATACAAATACAAAGACAATTTTTAAGTTTTTTAGATAGTACGTATTCGTCAAGAAAACTATACTTTTCTGAAAACTCATTATGTGATGTGATGTGATGTGATGTGATGTCACACCGGTGATATTTGCATATGAAACAAAGTTGAATATCTTGAAAAGGGAGCAAGTTACCAAAATTCCATAAAAGAAATTATTTAAGTCACTTTAAGTGATCTTTACAATGCACCAATAAACCTTTGGGGTGAAATTTCGTGTCATATGCACTTTAAACTAGGGTTAAGTTAATCGGTTTTTCAACAACCGGCCCCAGTTCTTTTGAATTTCCTTCCAGAAATTTCTTTCTGAATTTAATAGATCGTTTGAAAACATAACGTGTGAGGAGAAGCGACAGCCTTCTATCACCACATGCAAATTTTCTTACCAAATTTACATTCCTCTGTCAATTCACGGACCATAAGTGGCACTGATGGAAACAATCGCAGGGCTTCCTGCAAATAGAGAATAATTCCAATAAAGAAAGCACACTTTTCAACATTAGAGTTAAATTTCAACACTCGATATTCCAGGTGGACTCTGCCGGAAAAGTCAATAATGAAATTCCATTAGAACTTTCGAATGCAAGTTAGAGGAACATTTCGGAACGATGCTATATTGAGATGTATATCAGAAGATAATACCGAAAATACCGAAAGATAATCTAATGAATACGAAAACTGAATGAAATTACGTGCGCATTCCGCGAGCTGTGATGCAATAAATATGCTATGGATCTGGGGAAACTACGTGGATTTTATATGAAGAACATGAACAATACAATTAGCCGTACACAAAGTGAATTATATATTAACTAGAAAATACATGCATGCAGAAACCCTCGCCTTACTGACAAAACATTATGTTTTCTGAATATTATGAAGAATTGAAAGTAGTTGTCATGGTAACACGATAATTTTAAGAATAGTTTTAAACCTGGTTTTAATATCACTTTTAATAACAAAATTATCAATTTCCCAAACATATGTATGCCAGGTATGTTATTATAAGTAATATAAGCATCAATTTAATGTAAAATTCAACCACAAACGCTTCGCAAAACGTTTTAAAATGTTCTCAAAACTAAACGGCCTTTTATCGAATTATCGGTAAACATTGTCATTGAGTTTGAAATAAGCTGATTTCAAATTCTCGCATGAAAATAACTTTGCTTTCCTCTTTATTTAAATACTTTAATATACAAAAGAAAAAGTAGTTAATAAAACTACACTGAAATTATATGCTGTCTTTTTTCACTTATATACGCAATGATAGGTTTAGTTCGATATTCGCCGTATCGCCCACCACTATCAGTTATAAATATATCAATTATAAGACAAAAAATACATCAATATTTAAAACGACTATACCTTCGCTAACGTCGGCGACTTTGCTCTATTCTTTTAGACGTTTTTAGACGTTTTTGGCTCTCAGAAAGGTTTTGAAATTTACAAAATCTTGCTAAAATACAACTTGCAAGAAATGAACTTTATCATATACTCAAAGGCCGTCGGGTTTTAAAACAATTATAAAATAAATATTTAAAACAAACTTACCTTTGTTAACGTCGGCTCCCTTCTTTTAGCCCATTCTTTAGTCTTTTCTTTCTTGAAATTTACAAAATCTTGCAAAAATGCGAGCAAAAATAAGATATATTTGCAAGAAATTTATCAATCATCAAATCAAGAAATGTTTGCTGTTTCGCTGTCGTCATGCAGTCGTTATAATGCAAACTGTAAATTGGACCAATCAGTGTCCGCTATTCATGACAGTCCGCCATATTTTTGAGATCAGTGAGGATGACCACCCACCGAAACTTCGTTGGTGAGCCACGCCCGCGATATTTGATGAACTTTAAACTTGGCTAATGCTTTCGTTTCCCCGGGTGTAAATAGCCGGGGGGAATTAGTACCCTCGCACGGCGCTTCGCGCCGTCGGCTCGGGGATTAATAAATAATATTTAACAATTATTCGCCGAAGGCGAAGTGATTACCGGTGAATATTCACCGTGACGAAGTCGAGGTGAATATTCACCGCAATCACTGAGCCTGTGACTTTATTGCTTTATTCCAAAGTTGAGTTTTTTTTCGATGTTAGTGCTTAGAATATAAACACAATGATGGAATTAGTTTCTGTTTAACATTAATTTGTTCAGGAAATGGCTGAGAAATTTGGTAAAATGAAATGTAAAACTATATGTCGTTCCAAATATAAAAGTTTTAATACACTTTTCACTTTACAAGTTTCAAAAACACAATAGTACAATACAGCGTCAAGACACCATACATGCAGCACAATGAAAACACGACATATCAAAAGTAATAGTATCGTACAAATTGAGATATTAATAGGATAGAAAAGAAAATTGTTTTAAAAATATTGTCACGGCTTTTCCCAACAGTCGGGATAGTTTTTGCTATTTGTTTGAAGAAAATGTTTCGGAGTTTTAAATAAGTTTTAAATTGTCTGTGAATATGTTTGACACAATTAAATAATAAAGAAATCCT
>CACRXK020006387.1:3389-25360 GCA_902702795.2 Paramuricea clavata | reverse complement strand
CATCTTCAAAATACCTTACGTTTAATATCATTCTACAATTTCGCACGAGCTTGAGGTCTTGAACGGATAAGCGGATCAAACGATGGTGAATTTTGATTCGCTGGTAATAGAGGCGGACGTCTGCGAAGACAGGTTTAAGATATTCATATAGCGTGTTGTGTCTTTTTTAAACCGTAGTTTCGATTTTCGAACATATTTTTAAAAAAAAAACCCTGGTTCACTCGGTTTTTTCGGGTTTTTTTGGTCGGTTTTTTGTAGAAACCGCCTCACACTAGGGAGAATCTTTATTCGTGGGAAGGCACTTAAGTAAAGTTACTAATAAGTAAAATAACTTACAAGTTCCACGCTGCATTCCTTCACTGTGACGTCATAAAACATGAACGTTTCTACTGGCTTTCGACTGTCTTTTCAACTTCCGGAAAAGACACTCTACTGATTTCGGTAATATATTAGTAAAAAGATATAGAGTACGATCTCACGAAAGCAATTGCTTTCTCCTTAAAAACAGAAAAACTACTAAGATTACTCATTGTCAGTGGGATATTGTTCCACGCAATAATAGTTCTTGGATAAAAAGAATACCTGTATACATTAATGCTAGTTTAATTGCAAATGGTTATAGGGGATTTCGTTTGATAGTTGTGAAACATGTCTCCGATATAATGGGGAGACTTCTGATGGAAAATGAATTCCTACTAAACCTTGATTTATTTTATAAAACATAGTTAACTGAGCTAAAAGTCTTCTATTCTCCAATGAGTCCCAACCCAATTTTTGTATTATTGGAGTAACATGACTGTATCTAGAATAATCGTTTTCTACAAATCTTGCAGCTTGGTGCTGGACCATTTCAATCTTTTTGACATCCCTTTTTGTGTACGGATTCCATACCGACGACGAATACTCCAGCTGCAGACGGACTAAGAATGTGTAGGCTCTATATTTAACTTCTTGGGTACATTCGCCCAGGATTCTCTAAAAGCAATCCTAGTGTGCAGTTAGCCTTACTTGTTATTACATCGCAGTGTTTATTCCAGCTAAGATAATTTGTTATTGTTATGCCAAGGTACTTGGTTGAAGGAGTACTGGAAATGGCTTCACCATCCAAAACATATGTATAGATCAGGGGTTTCACCTTTTTAGTTATTCTAACATGATAACATTTTGAGACATTACAATTTAGTTGCCGGAGGTGGGCCCAATTCTGTAGCATTTCCAGATCCTGTTGTAATAAGATCTGGTCTTGGTGACTATGAATCTCTCTGAAAATAACACTATCATGATCAGCAAAAAGGTGCAGTGTACTATCAATGTTTGTGGTAATGTCATTGATATACAGTAAGAATAAAACCGGACCCAGCACCGACCCTTGGGGTACTCCAGAGACCAGAGACTACATCTACCAGATTGGAATGAATGACGTTGATAGATACGACTTGGGTGCGGTTTGACAGAAATGCATTAATCCAATTTGCAGTTTGGTCATGTATACCATAGTATTTTATTTTGTTAATTAATCTTTGATGTGGGACTGAGTCAAACGCCTTGGAAAAATCTAGAAGGATAACATCTGTCTGGATATTCTGATTTAAACCGTTGGCCCACTCATTGATCATGACTGTGATTAATTGAGTTTCACAGGAAAAATGGCTTCGGAAACCATGCTGTTGGTTGATGAGTATATCATTCGTAGAAAGATGCTTTGCAATGTGGCTTAGGACAATATGTTCAATATGATCTAGCTTAATACGGGCCCCCATTAAATATTAGGGCTTAGAATGCCAGACTGCCAAGTTTCTTTTATGTGCCTGGAACCCAAAATTGTGTCAAAAGTTTTGCGCAGTATGTTTATAGCTACACACATCATAACACACAGGAAAAGCGATAATTAATGTAAACTGAGCCCGTAGACAATTACACATACAGCACTTCACGTTACAGACACATAATGCGTTGCTCAGCTGTAACAGGGTGTTAGCCGGAACTCAGAAGTAAAAAAAATCCGCGTTTACCTGAAATTGGGAAATTTATTTTAGCCTGAAGCCGGACATTTCTTTGTGGGTCTGGGGGCATGCGGTTGCCCCCTCTCGATTTTAAAAAATTTTGTGTCTTTGAAATGGCATTTCCCGCATTTTGGGAGTGATTTTGAGGAAATGAAGTTATAAACATGTTTTTAGCCTGCGAACAGGCTCACTGGGAGAAAGGTGAGCCTGCACGGAACCATGCGTTTTATTCAATCATCCCCTTTTCGCATCTGCTAAACGCTAACCAATCAGCGTCGACTGCGATAAATAAACTGTCAACTGTCAAATTGACGCAAGGCGTGTACATTGTGCAACATGAACAATAATACAAAACATTAGCCGCACAATATATTACTCGGAAAGGCATAGAATTCAAATATTAAATAGATATCAATACACATACAAATATAAAGGTTCGGTCACACGGAGCGACAAGTCGCAGGGGCATGTTGCAGGGACATGTCGCCCGAAACGAGTCACACAAAGCGACAATGCTAGGCGAAAACAAGTCGCACAAGCGTTTACAGGCGCGTGGTCACACGAAGCGACAATTCATGCGACAAATCAAAGAACTCCCATGAGGACTTATATTGAAATTGAGCGTGCAAGTAGTCATGGGAATGATATTTTGTGATTGGTCGGAATAATTATTTCCCCGCGACTTGTGAACAGACTAGCTCACACGATGCAACAAGTCGCGGCGACGGTTTTTGTCCCCGCGACACGTCGCATAAAATCAAATCAATTTGATTTCATGCGACATGTCGCGGGGACAATTTTTTGTCCCCGCGACAACGCTTACACATGTGACACACGATGAAATTCGACCCCGCGACATGTCCCTGCAACATGCCCCTGCGACTTGTCGCTCCGTGTGACCGAACCTTAAAGCCGAATAAAATACTACCTTTGGCTTTGAATGTACAGTAATACTTGTACTATGTGCGACTGAAAGAACAATGTTCTGAATATTTTGAAGCTATTACTAAAATACGGTCAGATAGATTGGGATTTGGAATACCGAATACGTTTAAAATTTTACTAACTGTGGTCTAAATAAATGATAAATGAGCATGTATTTATTAATTTCTTCGAAATCACGAGTGTGCCAATAGTGGAAGCCGTATCGACGACGAAATTGTCAGCAGTTAATATACATCAAATAGTACAACGTTTAATGTACGATATATATTTATCTAAATGACATGCCAGCGAGGATCAACAATATAATTATTCGTACATATTTGGGTATCTTTTGTATGCCTTCGCTTTCTGACTTGCTCACTAATGAGAATAATCCGTGAAGCCACGACGACCTCAAAATGTACTATACTATAGTCTGATGTCAATCCGAAGACGAAGTTCAGAATACTGTTATTTTATTATAGTTTCGTATATTGGATTTAAGCGATAGATTCAAGTCATTTATGATAGACTTTTTTGCAGTGATGCTTTGCTATTGCTTTTGGTCTCCACTTCTAGTCTTATTTGTTTGATAGTCCTATAATATATAATATTAAAGGTGATCTACAGTCCGATCTGCGCATGTGCACAAATTAGCCCACTTTTTATGATACAAACAGTTTAACTATGTTTTGAGTTCTTGAAAAGCCTAATTGTTGTTTCTTGATCATTTATTATACTCTAGAAGCTTGAAAATATAAATAGTTGTCGAATAAAGCTCAATATTTTGGACACAAAAATGTAAACAAAGGCTTTGTTTACATACGGACTGTAGATCACCTTTAAAATGAATAAAGTTCAAATTCTTCAAAATGCTGTTGTTGACATTTGCTATTTTTAGTAATTTTGTCAACGAGTGTAAGCCAATCAGAAGCCTGCGTTTCTATACGAACGCCACTACCAAGAAAACCTATCATCCGTGCAGGCCCTCTATTCTTCGCGCCGCCCGCAACCCAGGGCCTGTTCGCAGGCTAACATGTTTTTAATGGTGTATTACTGTCGATGCAATGGAAGTGTTGATAAAATATTGCACCAATTCTAGACCTGTCAAGTTTTGAAAAATTTTATGCAGGAAGGTAATTTCCTCATGTTAGTGTCGACGAGGCGCCACCATAGTTGGCGCGCCCTGGGGGAAATTTTGAAATTTGAGTTCCCCAGATCGCCAGAAAATTAAAATTCATGCAATATTTTATTATAACACTTCCATTGCATCGACAGTAACAACATTGAATTTCTATAACTATTTTTTGGCTGACCCAAATTGGGAAATTGCGACCTCAAGGTAATTGGGCAAAACCATGTTTAACACGGAATTTTTGACTAGCTAACACCCTGTGTAAGTAAACACCACATGCTTGCATGCGTTATAATTGGCACAAATAAGCATGTGGTTTTTACAAATTATTTATTCTAATTGCACGGATACTCTTGCAGACATTAAATTGCACAGATTTTTTACGGACAAGGAAAAATTGCGCGGACCAAAGTTTGCAGTCTGGTTAGAACGTACGCACACCCCACCTCTGCCAAAGTTAACACACTATAGAATACTTAACAATTATTCGCCTCAGGCTCAGTGATTACGGTGACTTCGCCTTTGGCGAATAATTGTTAAATATTCTATAGTCTAAATATACATTTATACACTATCACACTATTACTGTAAGGTGGCTCCCTACCTTATTTAAGCATGGGACTGCTATTAAAACGAAATGACGTGATCTTGTCGAGTTGAAATTTTATCACGTCAGCAAAAATTTTATTTGACTACGCAAGGTTTGTAATGCAGTAACATTGTTTCCTATGGTCAATTTTTGTAAAATTTTGTATTTTAAAAGTACTAGTCATTTGTTGCAATGTACTACATTTTTAAAAAAATTCTCTAAAACAGTTTTTGTGGAACAGATGTACGTGTCGCGTAATATCTCAAAAACTGAATCTTCCACTAGATGTTCCTTTTACACTTACAAAATTTCAGAAACTTTGACCGAAGGAAATGTTATATTAAATAATAATAAATTTTTTTTAGTCCAAATTTTGATCTTTGTCTGCTGTCGTTTAGGCCACATTGTTACCATACCAACACATAATTTGCTTCTTTCGAACGATTACGCTTGAAGTATAATTAAGACTACTGTACACAAGCGTTTCTACTTTCGAAATTTTACGTCATTGTGAAGAATTAATATTTTGCGTCATTGTGGAGACCTTATTTTTCTCTGCTCCTTACAACTGTAGAGAGCCACGTCCCTTAAGGTCATATTCCCACTGTAACATTCTTTCTATTGGCTAGAATTTTTTCTTTGAATTTTGCCTTTCATCTAAATTATTACACAATATCTTTTTTTCTTTTATGGGGAAATATTTTCTGGGAACTCAAAAAATTTTCTGAGGCCACTTGTCCGCTGGTCGGATTTTTTTCCACCCCTGGTTCAAAAATTAGCATTTCCAGTCCATCCCCCTTGGTTGCCTATTATGCTCAATAACATATAGATCGATTGGCTTTCAACCAATGAAAACTCAGATTATTGTATAAATTTATTAATTAACAAGTCTTTCACAATTTTCTGTTCAGGTGACCCATACAATTTCCTAAAGGTCGAGAAGACGGGCAAGAAAAATAATGTTGCTTTAATATATTTAAATCGTCCAGATGCCCTCAATGCACTAAATAATGGAATAATTGGTGAACTAACTACAGCTTTGGAAGATGCACAAAACGATAAAGATATTGGCGCTATTGTCATCACTGGAAGTGGACGAGCATTTGCAGGTATAGTCGGGAGCGGTTAGCTTACGGTGTAGACCCCAGTGTTTCTGCTGGGGTCTACACCGTAGGTTAGCCGAGCAGAAAATCAACATGTAATTGACACGAAATTTCAGTCTGAGTAATTCAAAACAACCAATAAAATATGTTCTAAAATTGGCACAATCAGCATTTTACATGATTGGAAGAAGCAAAATAGCTCTATTTTCGGACCTCATCATGTCAACCATGGCTGAGATTTTATTCTGGTATGGCCTGAAATTTAGGCTAGATTATAGAATACCTGAGTGTCCACTTTTGTAACTAATTTCTTTTCGTGACATGATGATACGTATAATAATGACGTCATTATTTTACTGACATGTTATAAAAAGACTGGGCGAACCGTATTTTTCACTGATACGATGTAATTGCACTGTTGGTATGAATTTTTGTTAATTAAACAAATTTTATATGTATGTGGGTGTGTAAAATTTATTTAAAGACGCTAGCCTCATCAACAGGTGTTGATTTTCATGAGGGGCCTCACAAACCATATAAAAATAGTTACAAATATACTTAAAATAGGTATGTCCCATACACGAGTATTAATATTAATTACTAATTTAGATATTCATTTTAAAGGAATAAACAGATTTGCGCCGCCCCGAGAATCAAGGCTGTATTTAAAACTCTTTTTAGGAACTCCCTTCAAATGTAAATGTATTGTATATTCCTCGTTCTTCAGACTCCACACTCTAATATTTAATTTTGTTTTAACCAGGAAAGATACTGTATATGTTAATTGATTGTATACACTTTTATAACATAATTATGTATTTTATTACTCATTCGATCTTCAAACAACCACTGAGAGTATCTGTTTTATCCAATTATAGGGTTAGGAGGTTATATGATTGTGCAGCTTGCCTAGTGAATAAATAACGCGAATTTATAATAATTACGTAATTATTTTCACTTCGTATTATCGTATCACGATAACAAAATAGCTAGAAAGATGGACGTATATTCTATAATCGCTCCAACTTTTAAACTGTAATCGTATAAAAACTTCTGCCTATAAACAATTATTTAATTGGTCCCTAACTAAATATTCATGTCATTACGTTATAGCTGGTGCTGATATAAAAGAAATGGAAAATAAAACATTTCAAGACTGTGTAAAATCCGGTTTCCTGGGAAAATGGGACAGTGTAGCAAGATGTACAAAACCAACTATTGCCGCTGTTAATGGATTTGCTGTAAGTGCATGCTTGGCTTGTTCGGTTGGTCCCGTTAAGGCCTGATTCCACGGGCGCTTTCTTCGGCGAAATGGGGAAAATTTCGTGCGAAATGAATGAGGTGCATGCGCAGTAAAGATAAATTAGGATTCGCGAGAAAAAGTTTCGCTTCGCCAGTGTGTATAGAAGTCAGTTCCACGCGCTGCGAAGGCAAATAAAGTGGCCAAATTCAATAGAATCGTTCATGTGCAGCCATCCATATTTCGCAGACACAATTTTTCGCGGAGAATTTCGCCGTCGTGGAATCAGGCCTTATTATTTTATTCATCTAAACTTTGTCGTTTACAAAATTTACGCTAATACAAAACGGCACAGGAACTCCAACACAGTGCATGTAACCCAATTACGTTGACGACCTGGTTTAACACATACAATACACACAATGCACGCTTAACACACAAGTACAAAACAGCACAGGAACATATGCACAATATAAATAACATATATAAACAATGAATATATAGTTTAAAGCGAACTATCTAATAATAGCAGACCTTTGGAGTTAGTAAATGTCTTGCTTGGTGGCATACATACAGTTTTCCATGACTGGAGCTTAGCTAAGTCAAAGATTGTTCCAGTGGCTCTAATATTTATAGTAGTCAAACAACAGGTTCTTGAAACTTGTGAGGTTCTTGAAAGATTATTCCATATCTTTGCAACTCTCACATAACTGTTCTGCTGGCATATTGGTTATAGGTACGTGATATGTTATGAGAGAACTACTAACCGACCGTAAACTCGTCGTTAGATTAACTTTGTTAGCTTGTTGAGGCATAATATCGAGGTCAGTTATTGTAAAACCTCGTGTACACTTGAACAAAAATAAAACGTCCTGTTTAAGGGTTCGCTGAAGTCGGCCCAGGAAAACTCTGTGCAAACGTATACTAGATCAATACGTACCCATATAAAACGGAAGGATCGAGACTTGTGCTTGTGTCTAACTTGCCTGCATAGCAGGCATTTATATGTGGACGTAGGGGCGACGCTAGAAGGGTGTGTGTGTGGGGGGGGGGGGGGGGGAACACCCCCAGTTGTCATGTACTGTAGTCGGCAAATTATTGTGTCCCAGTCGGCAAATTGTTTACCCAGTCGGCAAAACCTAAATTGGAAAGGAAGGGAAAAAACTAAAATATATGAGTGAAACTGATCAAAACCTAAGAAAGATACTGACAAATGTAATGACCAGAAAATTTTTGGGGTTTATTACAGTATATATGTGACCACGATTAATAGACGTGGTGTGATCTAGGTCTGAGCGTTTGAACTTGTATCATCGCATTAAAATGTGTATTTTCTCAAAAATCAGTTTTACACAATGCGAAAAACAAACTATTCTACCTATTCCGATTGTCTAGCACTACCAATAAGGTCGGCCCGATGCCGATACCGATTATTCGATTTAAAGTGCCTATGTCATAGTTTGGGAATTAGTCTATTTAGATAGTTTAGATGATTTTAAGAACTTTTGCAATATATTTTATAATTCGAAAATTGGACACTGGTAAAATGGATATGAAATAGGTAATAAGTCACAGATATACATTACTTTGGTTCATTCATTCATTACATTAACCAAATGTGTTTTCCACAGACTCTGCAATCGCGAGATAGACTAAATCCGCGATATAGCACAATCTGCAGACATGCATTTTTCGGCGTCCTACGCCTCATCAGTGCAGCTTGGTACACATCTGTGCACATGATGACTTTCGTATTGATATACATGCAACTTGCTCTCCCAAGCGCATGTAGTACAGCACGGGCCATCAATGCATCCAGACATGCGCAGAATGTCATGAAGGCAGAATGCTCAAACAACCATGCACGAGGGAAGTGATGTGCAAGTTATGATAGAAATATTAAAGCCGACTTGTTTTCCTTGATTGTTATTTTGTAGCTTGGTGGTGGATGCGAGCTGGCCATGATGTGTGATATTATTTATGCGAGTGAAAAAGCAAAGTTTGGACAGCCAGAGATAAAACTTGGAACTATACCAGGTACCAAAAATATGGGCTCAATTTTCACAGGCTCTCTGTCTATTTTCAAAAATAAACTTCGAAACTTATACTCATCTGAATTGTAAGATATCTATTAGCCCGCGTGCAGGCCCAAGGGGAACTGATATCAGTTCCCCTTGGGCCTGCACGCGGGCTAGATATCTATATGCTTCCTTGGTTTCTATACTCACCATGCACAACCAGGGCTTGGATTTTATCGCGGAAATCGTGGCATTTGCCGTAGAGGGAGAACAAAATGCCGTGGATCATTGCGGCAACGACGGCAATTTTTTGCCGTATAGTGTAATTTTTATACTATTCACTCATGTGCATTACTATTTTGATACTTGAATTCAGATGTTGATCAAATCATGCGTAAACTACTATTTTAGTCTCAGTTTTCTTCGAAAAAAAAACACTAAAGAAATACGTAAACATGTTTTTAGCTTGTCAACAATCCAAAGTAACAGTAAAATTAAATTTTTATTACAGTAATTTGAAAAAATGCCGTGGAAACTGCCAAAATTGCCGTAGACAGCTGTTACGTTCAACGGCAATTTTTAACGCCATTGCCGTCGATTGATTTCAGGAAAATTCGAGGCCTGGCACAACCACTTACGTAAAATAATTTTGAAAGCCCTGCCTATACAGGGTGTATAAAAACAGCTATTATAGTATCCAGTTTTTTATGTATATAGCTTCTTTGGGTACTTATAATGTAGAAAAATGGAAAAAATTTCTCGAACTCAAATTTTGTGAACCAGGGGGGTGTGTCTTTTCCAACGAACTAAAAATGGCTTGCGCACGGAATTTAAAAGCTTTAATCATATTTTAAGTTAACAGATGGAAAGTTTGTTGGGTTTTTAATTACTGTACAAAATGTCAGACAATTTGCTTCAGTTTACGCTTAACCACTTACGTTTATGGTTAAAGAACCATTCACGCAAACTTAAAAAATCACCATTTGCATGCTAATCAATGCTTTTGCTTTCAAACTACACCTTCGTTTTGCATGGGTGGTTCTGTGATTAACTTTTCTCGCTCAGAGCTTATTAACCTTCGTTATGAGTCTAATTTTCCAGTTTCTTCAAGATTATTGGCCTTATTAAAGAGTCATATGCTACTTAAATATAGAGGATCTAGAGCTGGAAAAAACCAGCGAATTCGCCAAATTTTTGTTGAGGCTGGTCATAGAATATCGTACAAAAGGAATTATAATCGGTATGCAGATTTTACTAATCTCACCCATATTCACTGTCTACCATTATCTAAAGTTAACAGTCAAAAACCGGCGGTTGAATCTATGTCAATGGCATATGTAAACTGTCGTTCGATAAATAGAAATGGGTTTAAGCTAAAAGATTGTGTTGTTGATAATGACTATGATTTAATAGGTATTACTGAAACGTGGCTGCCAATTGAACAATCCTTATCGAACCATATAATCAGAGACTTTTGCCCAAAAGGCTACAAGATGGTTCATATTCCACGGAGTTCCAGCCAAAGAGGTGGCGGTGTAGGTATATTGCACAAAGATACTCTTGACTTGAAAATTACTCAAACTGTGAACACTTTCGCCTCATTTGAATGTATTGAACGGCTTCTCAAATTAGACTCCACGTGGATAAGAGTTGTTGTAGTTTACCGACCTCCTGTTTCAAGTGTAAATGCCTTGAGTGTATCGATGTTTTTAAGTGAGTTTTCGGTTTATTTGGAAAATCTAGTGCTGTTACCCGGCGAAGTCCTTATCATGGGTGATTTTAACTTTCATACGGATGACTTGACGAACCATAACGCTTGTGAGTTCTCAAATTTATTAGATACATTTAATATGTCACAACATGTTAGTGAACCTACTCACCAGTCTGGTCACACACTTGACCTACTTATAACGAGACAAGATTCGAACTTAATAAATGGTATATGTGTCCACACACCTTGGATAAGTGATCACAGTATTGTGCAGTTTAAAACCACCACAAAGAAACCGAGTGTTGCTCGGAAAACAATATCTTATCGACGATGGAAATCACTTGATGTAAACCAGTTTCGGCAGAGTATAGATGATATTGACATTCAATCTGTCAACTCGCTTTCTGATCTTGCTCTGTTGTACAACAGTGCCTTACGTGATCTTTTAGAAAAACATGTTCCCTTGAGAAGTAAAACTGTCACATTACACCCACAAGCTGAATGGTTTGATGCCAAGTTGCTAATAGAAAAGAGAGCAAAAAGAAAGTTGGAACGTAAGTTCCGATTATCTAATTCACCTGAAGATATTCGTCAGTTCAACGAGCACTCAGAGTATTACAGTCACTTGCTAGTTACAACGAGACAGAAATTTTACACAGATAAGATTGAGGCAAATTATGGTGATCAGAAAGTACTATTCCAAGTGTTAGATAAACTTTTACACCGTGAGAATCAACGTCAATTTCCACCGCATGATAATCTTGATAATCTTACAAATATGTTTGCGGATTTTTTTGTCCGGAAAATTGATACAATTCGCTCTCAACTACATTTGGCTACTGTCGATAATCTGCTAGGATTTGAATCTTCCTGTGAGACCGTTGAAAAGTTGGAATATTTTAGTTCAGTTTCTGAGCATCAGATTGAAAACATTATTCGGTTAACTAACAACAAATCATGTGAACTTGATCCAATTCCAACTTGGCTCTTGAAGCAATGTATTCCTGCCTTACTCCCGATTATAACAAAAATTGTTAACCTGTCGTTGCATGATGCATTCATGCCTACCCTGTTCAAACAAGCCTTTTTGACACCAATACTGAAGAATATTTCCCTCAGCACAGATGAAGAAAACAGTTTCAGACCAATATCTAATCTTTCTTATGTCTCAAAATTAATTGAGAAAGTGGTGGATACCCAATTAACAAATCATATTCAGGAACATAATTTAGATGAAAGCTTACAATCGGCTTATAAGAAACACCATTCTACTGAAACTGCCTGGGTTCGGCTACACAATGATATTTTATCTGAGTTGGATGACAATAAAACTGTACTGTTGGTTAGCCTTGATGTGAGTGCTGCATTTGATACCATTGATCATAGTATTTTGTTGCGTCTGCTCGAAAGTCGGTTGGGTGTCTCTGGGCAGTGTTTGAATTGGTTTCGTTCCTATCTCAGCGACCGTACAACAAGAGTTATTATTGATGGCAAACGTTCAGATATAAAACGTGTAAACTTTGGTGTCCCCCAGGGATCTGTCCTTGGCCCAAAACTTTTTACACTATACATATTGCCACTGGGAGATATTGCACGCAAACACAATGTACAGTTTCATATATATGCTGATGATTGCCAACTATACATATCCTTTAAGTATGAAAATAGATTGGAAACCATTGATAGAATGGAATCTCTGATGCATGACATAACAACTTGGATGACAAAGAACATGGTGAAGCTCAATGATGATAAAACAAAGTTCCTGGTTTTGACAGGTCCTCGTCGAGACTGCTCTGATTTTCCTTGCTTGTCAATCGAAAACGAAAGTATTGTTAAATCAGAATCAGTAACTCTCTTAGGAGTAGAACTTGATGACAAGCTTACCTTAAAGAGTCATGTTCGTAATGTTGCGAAAAGTTGTTTTTTCAAGCTCCGCAATATGCGTAAGATTAGAAAATGTATCACTGAAGATGCAGCAAAAATAATGGTACACAGTATGATTACATCAAGGCTTGACTATTGTAATGCTATCCTATATGGGTTACCAAATTGTGACTTGGACAGGTTATATAGTGTGCAAAAGCTGGCTGCACGATTAATCACAGGAACAAGAAAGTACGACCATATTACACCGATATTGGAAAGACTCCAGTGAAAAAGAGAATAGAGTACAAAATTCTGTTACTTGTGTTTAAATGTCTCCAAGGAACTGCACCAGAGTACTTATCTGAACTGTTAAAAAAGCGTGAAAACAAAGGCACTAGAGCAGATGACAAAAACCTTTTGGTTATTCCTAGGTTTAAGAAGGTTACCCAAGGTGGACGATGTTGTGGAAGATCTGGCCCAACACTATGGAACAATTTACCAGACAGCTTGAGACTTGAGACGAGTTTTAGCATTTTTAAAAGACGTTTAAAAACGCACTTTTTTGAACTTTCTTATAAGTAAATTAGGTCTAGGTCACATTTTTAAACTTTTTAAACTTTTTTACTAGTAAATTAGGTTTTGTCCATATTTTTAATGTGGTATGAATGTAAAGCGCCTTAGAGAACTGTAGATTTGGCGCTATAGAAATTCTGTGTATTATTATTATTATTATTATTTGCCTAATTTGCATATGTCAGCAATATGCAAATTAGGTAAAGGCATTAATTAAGCATGCGAAAGGCTAATTTTTTAGAGAAAAATGAATAGTTACCTTTAAACTAAAGCAAATTGTCTGAAACTTTGTAACAGTAATTAAAAACCCAACAAATGTTCCATCTATCAACTCAAAATACGATTAAAGCTTTTAAATTTCGTGCGCAAGCCATTTTTAATTTGTTGGAAAAGACACCCCCCCCCCTGGTTTACAAAATTTGAGTTCGAGAAATTTTTTCCATTTTTCTACATTATAAGTACCCAAAGAAGCTATATCATGGCATCAAAAACTGGATACTAATGGCTGTTTTGCGAATTTAAGAGCAAATTTCCCATTTGGGCCGTTTTTTTTTATACACCCTGTATTACATGAAGGAAATAGTTATATTTTTCTGGTAGTTGAATATCTATCAATCCGTAGATTTCCTGTTATCCTCACTTCCCCCCCTGACACAGATTGTTTCACGTCGACCATTGACATGAATTTTCATGTGTTTAGGTGCTGGCGGTACGCAGAGACTGACAAGAGTGGTTGGCAAATCATTAGCAATGGAGATGGTGTTAACTGGTGATCCAATTTCAGCAAAAGAAGCCTTACAAGCAGGACTGGCTAGTAAAGTTTATCCTGCGGAGGAGCTGTTGGACAAAGCCCTTAAAGCTGCCGAGAATATCTCTGAGAAATCCAAGCTGGTTGTTAACATGGCTAAAGAAGCCGTTAACACAGGTATATGTTTAGGGCAAAAGTTAAAACAAATGAAGCCTATATATAGTAGCTGCTGTTTTATGATATTAATGATAATGATTAGAGCTGCTATACCATCGGTTCATTACCATAAGTGATTAATCGTCACTGGTTAATGTCGCTTCAAAGGAGGGAGGCATTTTTAAAGCCGGTTTTCCACTTGCGAATTTTTTCGCGCGAAGGGAATTTTTCTTTTGTCTTTATCCAATCAGTTATTGTTGTGAATATGGCGTCAAATTCGAACCATCAATTGAAGTATAATTGTCAGTTGTTTGCTATTTTAATTTTATGTTTTTCAAAGGGTAGATGCTTAGATCAGAGAATAAAGCTTTCAAGGCAAAGTAGTAATTTTCAGAGATACGCCAAAAATATTTTAGCATAAAATGCGCGCGGCATAGAAAAAAATGAGAAGAATTGCCCAGTAACTCTAGACGAAGAGTCTTCGCTCCAAACGTCGAAATTCTCCTTGTATTTTTCGGGTAGTTGCATCCCTAGCAACGAAAGCTTGTTTATATAATGTATTACCAAAATAAATGTATAAGTAACCAACCCTAACTCTAACCAGCAAAAACATTATTATTTTTAGCATACGAAACAACATTAGCGGAAGGAATTCACTTTGAGAAGAAAATATTTTACGCAACGTTTGCCACTGTAAGTTTTTGTTTTTGTACGTTTTATCCATAGTTCCGTATACTGTATGTTTGTAATCCCGTCAGAAACGCTTGCAAGCTAAAGGCCCATACACAAGACACGAATGTTCGTGTACGATTCACATCCTGGCGTATGTACTCGAATAGATGCGTTGTAAGAGGGTCCTGAATTCGAGAAATGAGAACTAGGATTTGCCTATTTTTGGGGGGCTGAGAAAATGGGATTTGGCTACTGTCTAGAACTGGAAATGACAGACACAAAAATGGGAAAACTCAGACATGATATAGAGACAGTTGACATTTCAGAGTTTAAATAACTTCGAAGAAAGCCACCGACGGAGAAACTTTTGATTGAGAGTTTGTCTAAAAATGTCGTGAAAGATTATTCTGCCCTTTTCCAGCTCTGATTAGCAGTTCATAAAACAATCACATTATTCTTTGAATCAAATCACAAAAATTTGGCACACGCCTTGTAGACAAAAACAATAAAAAGGGACTGGCCGTCAATGTCATCTTTAGCTTCAATCTCGAACCAGAGCCTGCGTTCCTTGTGGCCTGGCTTCACAAGTCGCATCTTTTCGATGCCATCGAACGCCGTCTTTTCGAACGCCATGTCTTTTACCTAATATTTCTCTCAGAAACATCACGAACCAATGGTCTGCAATCAAATGTTTTGTATATATATACAGCCAACTCAAGAAAAGGTTGTCCTTTGCAAAGCTCCACTACCCGTTATAATTAAAATATGCTTTCTCTGTCTTTAGGATGACCGCAAAGAAGGGATGAGTGCATTCGTGGACAAGAGAGCTGCTGAATTTAAAGATAATTAGAACACTAGTGTGAGCGCGTTAAAACTACCACTGAATATAGACATATTAGGAAAATAGTGCTGCCAGCACGTTTAATATATCGCATCCTGAATAATTTGAGTGTGTATTCTGTCCATCTTTCACTATCTATTCTTGCTCAAAAATATGAAGAGAATTTTCGAGGATGGAGTTGGTCATTTTTTTTATTTATTTGTTTAGCTTTCCCAACTAGGGCAGAGTCACCACAACAGCATATGCCAATTATGCCGTGGTCCCTTTTACCTAACCCACCCATATGAGGTGGTAACGTGATGTTACATATAGGGGCATGTTACATGTAGGGGTATGGTACATATTATAGGGGCAAACATAATGACGCAATGTTTAATGACAGAGGGACATGACGCAATATTTTCAAGTTAATTGCAGTACGAGTCGTGTTATATATGTAGGGGCAGGGGTATAAGGTGTTCACCCCTATATCAGTGTAAGATAAGGTTTTCATGCCTGCCCCTATATATAAGGTTTTCACGCGTGCCCCATATACGTAAGACTAGGTTACCCACAGGGCAGTAATGCTGCCTTTGACAGCAAAAGACAAACTACAGGGTGTTGAACGAATCTTTCAGAAACATCCTATTATTGTTATCCTAGCCTGCATAGCGGCTCTCAGAGAAAGTAGATCTGATGGCCGCTACGCAGGCTATTGTTATCCTTGTTAACACATTTATTGACAGCACGGCCCTACCACTGACTGAGTATTAAAAATCGTCTGGCGTTGGACAGGGTAAATACTAAAGTCATTACTGTGCTGATGGATTAACAAGAGCCATTGGCAGATAGGTTTGTTAACCCATTTACTGGCAGTACCCTGTACCACTGACGAGTAAAATTTTCTGGCGCTGGACAAGGGAAGGGCGCATTGCCAGCTAATGGGTTAAACCACCGTGGTTAAACATAAGATTTGATGCTCCAGGAAATGTAAACAAACTATCAGCGTGACATCCCAGTTTATATATTTATACACTCGGAATATTGATTTCTCGGTAAATACAAAATTATTTTAAAGTATAACAACCAGCGAAGACGTAAGCCACTAACTACCCTGCGCGGCTGCGCGCAGACTATATAATGACATATATATATTATCCGTCCGGTCCGTCGGTCGCCATCCGTCCGTCCGTCCGTCCGTCATTCATCCGTCCGTCCGTATCCCCGTTTTATCCTAACTCGTTTTTAAAACACAAAATTAAGGCAGTGCGGTTCGTCATGCATGATCAACATTTTCAAAAGCGGCCAATTAGACCAGGGGTTAAAGGGCAATGACAATGACATGCAGGTGACATTTAACATTGTGTCTCACTAATTAAAATTTGCGTGTTTATTAATAATAATGTTTATGAAAGAAAGCAAAAATATATACAAGACAATCTCACATGTGAAATTGTTTCACTTCGTACTGCCTTGTGATGCAGTACAAGTATAAACACCAAATGACAAAGCATTTGTAAATCCTAAAACATAATTAAATCATACTATCGTATTTCAACCGCGCGTTTATACTGCTTGGCGCATTCGCTGCGTTATATTCATTTATATATACACAGAAAAGCATGTCATTGTCTTTGCGGACCATAGGCAAAAAGCATTCGTCAACCACATACCAAATTTAAGCAATCGTTAAATCATATACATGTCATGGAAAGAATATGAAAATAATGTTGAATGAAAGCTAGCTGTATAATGTTAAAAGCACTGCATATAGTGCCGAACCACTGCCGGTATAATTGCAAAAGCACCACGTATATAAATGGTGAAAGCACCGCGTATAATGCTGGAACCACAGCGTATAATGCGGGAACCACCGCGTATAATGGCGAAAGCACCGTGTATAATGCCGAAAGCGCCGCCGTATAATGCTAAAAGCACCCAACAAATTGCCGTTTGATCACTTTAAGCCAGCTATGGCTTTCCATAAAAGAAGACCAAAGATGAAAGATGATCACATTGCCTGTTTGCCTTATGCTTGACCGCGCTGCACCACGGTTAAAATTCACTGGTACCGTCATGCAATGCGCCAAATAGAAAATTTTGATTTCGACCCACAAAACAAAATTAGGATCTGCTGCCTTGCTCGCTCGCTTCAGGCTCGCTCGCTGCGGCAGCAATAAGGTTTTCACGCGTGCCCCTATATGTAAGATAAGGTTTTCACGCGTGCCCCTGGCCCTATATGTAACATAAGGTGTTCATGCCTGCCCCTATATATAACATAAAGTGTTCACCCCTATATCAGTGTAAGATAACGTTTATAACTCTGCCCCTATGTGTAACATAAGGTTCTCACGCCTGGCCTTTACTTGTGACATAGGGTGTTCACCCCCATATCAGTGTAAGATAATGTTTATACCCCTGCCCCTATATGTAACATAAGGTTTTTTCCCCTGCCCCTATTAGTAACACTCGTACTGGAATTAACTTGAAAATATTACGTCACTTCCTCTGTCATTAAACACTGCGTTATTATGTTTGCCCCTATGTGTAACATACCCTTATATGTATCATCACGTTAACCCACCCTGTATGTATCATCACGTTAACCCACCCTGTCAACTTTCCCTGTGGGAGGAAACCGGATTACCCAGAGGAAACCCACGACTTTCGGCAGAGCGTTGACTTTTACTCTCTTCACATGAGGACTGGGTTCGAGTCGCATTGATTGAGAAAGTTCTCACTGAGATTTGAACCTGCGACCTTAGAGGTGAAAGGCAAGTGCGCTAACCACTTCGCCATAGGGATGGGGATAACCGCCATTTTTGGCACCGGTTTTCTTTTCACTCGAATCAGCGAATTCGTAGCTCGATTGCCGAATCATGACGCGTTCAGTCACCAAACATTGGGCGAGACCAAAAACATACATACAAAATATTGAAATACTTCGGTTGTTATACTCGCAATGAGCAAGCAGGTAGGGGCAAAACAGGGACCGTGCAGCGATTTTATGATTGGGAGAGGGGCTGGCGTTGAGATGAAGTAAGTTGCAAACCTTCCCATGGGGTCTGGGGGCATGCCCCCTCAGAAAAATTTGAAAATTACAAGCCCGGAAAATGCATTTCTAGCTATTTCCCACAATAAGTTTGTTTAAAGTAACACCATGATTGTGTATATTGCCTGATGATAGGCAGCTATATTTTTGTGAAACACATGTCTAACTGAAAAATTGGAAAAGATTCTTGCCGATGATTATCGTATTATAAAAGAAAAATTGCACAAATATGAGACTGTCAAATGGAGCGTTACTCTACTTTGAAGATCAAGTAGGCACGCTTAATTTAAAACTGCGACACTATAGAAGTTCAAAACACTTTCAGAGCTAATAACTAAAGTTTCGCCTTTCAAAACTGATCATTTTGTTTAAGCCAACCGCAGTGTCACGTAAAAAAAGGGAAATATATTTCAAGTAATATATGAGAAACGAGAGCGAGTGTTTCACCGGGATTAATCTCAAGTCATAAATAGTTCTATGAATAAATTAGCCAACCATATTGCTTTATTTTGCTCACACGATAATACTGGATACCTTATGAAGCATATTGATCCAGTCCTAGGACTGATCAAAATTAATTAAGTCCTTGGACTGGATCAAAATTAATTCACCTCACTTTAAGTAGTGATTTATACGTATTAGATGGCATTTCAAATCCTCCAACTCGCACGACTGGACTAGATTTCAAGTCCTCGCATTTTGATCCAGTCCTCGGTTTCGCCTCGTGCTTGAGTCCAGTTAGTCCAGTCCTCATAGTCGGATTTGAAATATTACTTATATAGGCCTTATAGCCCAGTACTAGTGCACCAATTCCAAAACCAAGCACGAAAGGGCATATGCGTTCGATCATTATCATGAAAATTATTGGGAATGGGAGGTCTGAACCTTCCCATCCCTCGCGCCCTGCAGTAAGGTGCGTTTGTCCACATTTGTTACAAAGTGCTCATGATAGACCAGGGCGTATGTATGGGCTATTTCTATGGTATGGGCCCATCTGATAATTAGCTTATGCCGGACAACCGGACAAATAATTTTTCCGGACAGTAACGATTCTCATTCATCCCTTCCTAATTATTTCTTTCAATTTCCCAATTTTAGGTTCTATTGGCACTTTTCAGAAATTTTTCTTCAAATGTTCTATTTTCGTTCCGTCCTATTCAGTTTATGTTTTGCCGACTGAGAGAACAACTTGCCGACTGAGAAAACAATTTGCCAAGTGGAGGGTAGAGCACCCACCCCTCTACCATCGTCCCTGAATGAAGCTAGTGTCTACAAGACGTATTCAATAAAAAAATAAAAGCAAATTGAATTACAATATCCTAGAATCTATATAGGTACTCGAGTCTCGAATTGGAAATTTCCTTGCATGCACAGGGGACAATGGTCGAGGCTGGGAATAATTAACTAGAAAACCTCATTAATTGTCAGCCTCGAGGTAACGTTATTGCAGCCTCACAAGCCAAGCTCTCTAGCTGCTTCACGGCTGGAGTGTATTTGAGAGGGAAGCGCAAATAGAAAGTCTGGCTTGTGAGGTTGTAGTTATTGTTTCGTGTGGTGTGAATTTTGATAAATTAAATATCTCGTTCGTATAAAATGCAATTGAAGACATCAATGGTTGTGCCCAAACATTAAACCCCTTCTCTAATAACCCCCTTGTTTCAATCCCTCTCTCTATTAAGGCACCCCCCCCCATTTCTTGGAGGAAGAACTTACTAACTTCCCGACGAAGGGACAGTGGCGTAACGTTATATCCAGAGGCGAAACTTGAGGGGGGTATGGAGGGGTGTGACACCCCCCAAAGTACGAATCATCTGGATTGGCAGGGCAATCAAAAATTTTAAATGATAGAATGTAGAGTTATTAACTAACTTACAGGGCTTCCAGAGGGAATTGAATAGAATTTATAGACCTAAATTTTACCGATATTGGTCCAAAAATTAGGGTTTCACGCATGTTTTAAAACATGAATTTGTCCGGAACAATTTTTTGACCCTTAATTTAACTTGAGTTTATGTCCGGAAAACTTTTTTCGACCCTTTTTTTGAATGTCCGGAAAATTTTTTTTTCAACATTCCCCCCCCCCCCGCTCCCAGCATTTTTGGGAAAAATAGTGGCAAAAAAAAATTTCCTGCAGGGCATCCCGGCATCGTCGGCTTTCGCAGGGCAATTCTAGCAGACACCCCCTAATTAAAAGGGGCTAGTTTCGCCCCTGGTTATATCAGGGGGCCCCGGCTCAAAATTTTTGAAGGCCAGTAGAAGTGCCAAAGGCACAAGTCGAGCGCCGTATATGCATCAGTTTTCTAGGTGGTCCAGAGCATGCTCACCCGGAAAATTTTTGAATCTAGACTCTGAAATACCATTTCCCGGACTTTGGGGAGAGATTTTACAGAATTCTGATGGTCAGAAAACGACATTGTAACATACCAGAGGCCCTGGCCAATGTTTTTGCTCTAAGCCTGAGCCGGGGGCCCCCATTTGGCCCATTGGGGTTGGGGGCCTCCGGGTTCTCCCGGTCCGAGCACATCTGCGAAGGGAAACTCGAAGCCTCGAAACGTCGAAGTTCTCCTTGTATTTTTCACGTTGCATCCCTATCAATCCATAGTTTTCTTATTATCGGCACTACCCGCAATATTTGCCTATTAATAAGATGCCCCTAGTAAGTAATGTAACCTCTGTAATGACAGTATTAAATCAGAGGAAAATCAGAGGCTAACGAAATATTATGAATATTATCGATTATGTTCGATAGTTTCCGAGTGCGTACGATAGCCAGTTGAAGTATGGAAATTAATTTCCCGCCAAATTTTAATTTCGAGTTCCTCGAAGGTCGAACCAGCAATACATTTATTGAATCTTTTTTATTTCATTTGCAAAATGCGTTCAAACAATTCCACAATCAAACTATCATCAAGCAGTATGAAAACTGCCATCGAGGTGTCGGACGTGCATTTCTTACCGTGTAAAATACAACATAATGGCGAGGCAAAGGTTGATGAATATTTTCAATGCAGTATCAAAGATGAACCAGATGGAAAACAACAAGGTTTGCTATTTATGTATCTTTTAACGGATAACTGCTAATTTTGACTTAACTAGGGCCTCGGCTGGCGAAGACATTATAAATACTAGGTTGCTGGTATGATCACAGGAAATTTGGCCTGCTGCCCCCTAGGCCAAATTTCCTAGGAAACATGTCCCCCCCAGAGGACATATGGCCTCACAGGAAATTTGGTGCACATGACTCGCATAGCCATTGCTTTCAAAATGGTTTGAATCGTTTGATTGTGAATTCATTATTTGGGTTATTAATTAAGGGACCAGTCATTAATTACAGGGGAGGGGGGGGGGGGGGGGGGGG